>CM023486.1:109043932-109121432 GCA_013339685.2 Hyalomma asiaticum
CCATGGATTGCTGTGTCCGCGTAAGAGCTTGCATTGTTCGTCCGTAAGTTAAGGCAGATGTTGCGAACGTCGCATTCTGTACATTCGTCCGGCAGAGTATTATATACACATCAGTGACAGCCCAATTGCGGGCGTTGTTACCTTTTGCCCAAATGGCACGGCACTTGTATGGGGGTCATTGACCTGCAAAATCGCACACCAAGCATTTTCTTACGCTCCAGAAAAAAGTAAAAATAAGAGAATGAGCAGAAAACGAGCTTGAATTAACGTTCAGTTGGTTGTAGCGTATTGAGGCTTGACTAAAAGAAACAGAAAGAATAAACCAATTTTTAAAAAGTCATGACAGGGTGTGCATTAACATGTTCCCGAAATTTTGTTTCCTCGCTGACATTGCTGTGATACGCATGAAGAATATATATGTGATGGTGCCACGAACAAGACAGGGACATGTAGTTGATGTAAATAATTCACTGTGCATGACAAAATGCTGCAATATCAATTAAAACGTTTCAACTTGTAGCAAAATGTTTGAAGTAAGTTTCATTGAAAAGCTCGTGCGGCAGAAGATTTGTTGTCTGCAGTGTTGTTCGCGAAAGAAATATTTCTGCTGGATGCCAAGAAGAAACACCTCCGGCAGCTCTTGTGTCTGCGGTGAACCAGCATCGGGTCACTATTGGGCAATGCCGCATGCAGAAGCACGTGCACATTTAAGTTCTCTTATTTCCCGAGGGCCGGCCATTAATGAATGGAACTGCTTTATTCCGAAGCAACTCATCCGACTGCAAAATAACATTTTTGAGCCTGTATTGTTATTTCCTTGCTGTTTCCTTTGTATTTCTTTCTTATTTGCATTGACCACCCTGATTGGACCATGAGTTCGCAGTATTGAATAAATAAATAAATAAATAAATAAATAAATAAATAAATAATACTTAACATATCGGTTGTTCGTCTTAGGGTTAAACAACATTTCACCCCGAATTCCTTAACGACACAAATTTTCTAAGCTGCATGGACGCTGCGGTGCATACGCTCTAGCTAGGCTAGCCCGCATCGGGACAACGAAGCTAGATATACTGTTGATTTAAGCGAGCTGCAGTGGGCCCATACACAGCTAATTTCACAGGCGCCGTGCAACGCTATGTATACGCTTCACGGCTCTCAATTGTAAATGTAATTTAACCCCCCCCCCCCCCCCCTCAAGAAAAAACATACTTGAATTTTGGAATGGTTCCACAAAGAAAACCGATATATCCGATTGTCGCCTTGAAAAACAGCACTCACTCTTCTTTTTTTAATTCTGCCCCCCCCCCTCATCTCTTCCCCGTCTCGCCGAATTTGAAAAATTATAATGCTCGAAAACGAACAGCCCTGTTAATATATCATAAGCCGCGTCGTTTCTATAGAAGTTTGAGCCTATAATGACGGGGCACGCAGTTTCGAAGGAGAGAATAAATCTGCAACTGAATTATTGACATTTCCTTTACTTCCTCTAGAAATGCAACGTGTGAGTATTCGCAGAACGAAACCGTCTCAGTGCTTACAATAATGAGAGCACACACGAATACAAATCGACGCGTGACTTCCGCTGCAGGGTGCTAAAATTAGGTGCATTGCACTTTCTTCGCAGGAAAACAGCGACTCTTTCGCTTCATCACAAACACTTGTTTATGGAGATTTGGATTGCACACAGTCGACGACGCAGCTATAATGCGTTTGTACTCAAGGCAGCATTGGCGTAGGAGAGGTGCACTTTCTCAACTCTTCCATGCAGATATTACATTATTGCACGTATGTATATATTGGATAAACACATAGACGCCCGCACAAACACACGGTGGTATCACACACACACACCCTCCCTCTCTATCAGATAAGATTATGGCCCCACCCTTGGAGGAGAGATTAACGAGACGATAAAATCGTGGAACACGCGGTCCGCTATCCTGCGTTAAGGGAGGGTAAGGAGAGAAAGAAAGCCACGTAGGTAACTCGGCACTCCTATCTCCTCTCTATTCCGTTATATGCTATTCCCCTTACTCACTCTCCGGTCGGCGCCGAGCCCTGCACCCTTGTGGGCTTCAGAAAACAGCGGCACCGCTTGCACCAGAGTCGGGAAGCGCGTACTCGAAAGAAAGAGTGGTACCGTCAATCGTAATTTTGTCGCTCCTACGACAGGAGGTCATGTTTGACTGCGGTGTGGCTACACTGCACGAGAGCCGATATGCAGCGCACAGGCTGCTGCGGCAGCGAGCGGGCTGTAGTCTCCGTTCTTTGCCATACGCAGCGAGTTCCGAGTTTGCTTTGTGCCGTTTTCTCGCTTTTTCGCCCCAACGGGCGCCGACCCAGAAACCCAGATGAGCGGTTGCCTCACCAAGCTCCCCTCTCTCTCTCCCGCATCATGTGTGTTACAGCTGTATGCGCTGTCGCGGAATAGCGTTGTTTTAGTTCTTCTATCTGTATACCCCGTAAACGCAAACGGCATACCTCCCTCGTCAGAAAGGCCGAACGAGCAGGGCGGAGACGCCGTTGTGTGCTCTACTGCAACTGCTATTCCCGTAACCGAGGGTGCCCCCGGCCGGGAGCAGGGCGCAATCATTATGGGACGACCTTTCGACGATGCCGTGCACCACCGGATGCCTCGGAGCGCGTCTCTTCTGGAGGCCCACCCCTGGACGGGGGCAGTTCGTCGGCACTCTCTGTGAACGAGGCGGCACGCGCAGCCTGCATATACTGCCAGCTGCGGAGGGGTTTCGGGTCTCGAATCCAAATGCCCCCGCCATTGTCGTGGTGCTGCAGCGCGCCTCGAACACCAACGCCAGATCACCTCTGTCGTGGTTTTGACTCCGAACCCCTAAATGTGCCATGACTCTTGCAATGACGCGAGTAGTAGTAGTAGTAGTAGTAGTAGTAGTAGTAGTAGTAGTAGTAGTAGTAGTAGTAGTAGTAGTAGTAGTAGTAGTAGTAGTAAGCGACATTTTTATAAGACATAAGTGCCATAACAAATCCACGTCGTGCGTGTACGTGTTGTCTTCGGAGGAAGGAAAAATGCGTCGTTAAATAAACTGTAAATAATAAACAAAAGAAAGCGCGATACGTGAAAAGCAAAAACAGAAAGTCTAATGGTGCAGAAGCGTGCAGGCAAGCAATGCTTTCTTATAATCCATTATACTCGACTCCGTGCACGTTGTGGTTTAACATGGCGTGCCGAGGACAGCCGCAGTTTATGCCCAACAGGAAGTATATACACGCGCGACTGGACGCAGGAAGGCCGCCAGCCGTCAGCGTTGACGCAACCTTACATAATGACTTCTCGAAACATCAGTTACACCATAGTCCCTCAGGTTAGACTCTGCAGCTTGTTCGCCGCTTAGTCGAGTGAAAGCGAAACTAGTACGCCCGAGGAGCGATCAATGTTATTTACACGCATCACGAAATAGTGAACGAGTCATTGTGCACTTCATCCGGGAAGACGCAGTTCGATAAAAAAAACAGTCGTTTAGCGTGACCTGCAAAAGACTGAGCATTGACTGTAGTTGTTCCATTGTTGTTGCATTGCGTTAAGAGCGGAAGGGGTGCCATCAGGGAGCGCGCATTTTCTTGACGAAAGAGGTCAAGGCAAGTCTGGCTGCGTCGTTTTATTTACTGTGTCTAGCGCAGTACCGCGTTCTTTACTGACATCTAATCTTAGACGTGACGTTTAGTGGTGGTTTGAGACGAAATAATTTTACTCAGGTAGCGACAAGTTAGGCTGAAGGCGAAAGCAGAATGTGCCTGACTATAACTGGGTCTTCTCACAATAGCACAACAGCACAGCAGCAGTCATTTTAGCTTACGAACCCGAACAATATTGTGACGGAGACGCAAGAGTGGTGAAATGATTATTTACAGTGTTGGCGGAACCGATAAAATGGCTGAAGGCACACACGCGCGCAAGCGTCAAGAACACTCGTCGTCGTTCTCACTTCGTATGGTTCAACACTTGTCCGCACTGCACCGCTTCGTAACATCATTACACGATGGCTCAACGCAGGCCGTGTTAAGGTGTTTACCTGGAACTGCTTAATTATAGAAAAAGGTGAAGCAATGCCTGAACTGAAATCAATGATCGTGCTTGAAATAGGAAATCATGTGCGATATACCAGCAATATCGCACATCTATGGCTATTGGTCATCAAAAAATCAGTTTCAGAGGAAAAAAAGAAACGTTTAGCAATTGGCTCGTAACTTGCTGTTACGATCATTCAATTATACAGCCTGCGCTGACACAGTAAGTTGTTACTCTTCGCAGGCAAAACACATATACAGAACAAAGCAGCGTCAGTTACCTTCCAGACGCGAATGCTATAAAGTAACCCCGTTCGGAGTGTACATTGTAGTCACGCTACGCGTTGTCCAAGAAGGTTGCTGTAGTCTCTACAGATCCAACTGTTTTCCCATCTCCGCAAGTCATTCTTGCGAACTCGCGCACGGCTCGTTGCCCCGACTTCAGTAGCGTCGCTTCCCCGTCCGGCGTCTTCATAAATCGCGCCGTTTGTCGCGGGCTTTGACGCTTGGACGCGCGTTCGCGGGCGCCTCCCACGCCCAATGCACCAGCACAGCATTCGCGCATATGTATACACGTACGCACGAGCAAGGGCACCCCGGATGTGGAGAGAAGGCGAGCGTTGCGTGGGGGGCATAGTGCTTTTCATTTCTCCTTTTCTCTTTTATTTTCTTTCTTTCTTCCTTAATATTATTCCGCCCCCCTCCCCCCTCTTTTTTTTTTACTTCCCTTTTGTTTCTCTCGCGCTACGCGCGGCACCCCGCCTCTGCTTGGCGGGAGCAGCGCAACGCGCGCGACAGCCGCCAGCATCATCCTTCACGCTCAGTTTCGCGCGCATTCTGCGCGCTCCTTTCGCTTCCCCCGCCCGTACGCCACGGTTACAAAAATATGCTCTACGCTTGCCCGACGGGCCGAGCCTACGTGAGGCGTCCGACGACGACAACGACGTCGCGATAAGACGTCGTCGTCGAACGCGGACGCGACGGGTCCTTCTCTCGGTCGAGCCTCTCGAACACGGCATTATAGGAGTCTCGACCGGCGCTTCGCAAAATGACTGTAAATCAGGGCGTCGACACTGTTTTAATATCTGCAATGGACAAGCTTAGCGTGGGGAGCTCTCGAGTAAGTGCAGTTATGGTATATTACGTCACAGCGCTGCAATGCATTTCGCGGAAAGCGCGTACAACACATTTAACTCGTATATAGCTAAGCAAGTGCCATCGCCGTAATGAGACCCCCCCCCCCCCCTTCTTTTTAATTTACAGAATATATATATATATATATATATATATATATATATATATATATATATATATATATATATATATATATATATATATATATATATATATATATACCAAGGATTCCTCAACACATCGTGCATTTTTGTTACATACTTGTAATTAAGGGGCCGAAACCACCCCCCCCCCCCACCGCAACAAAATTCTGGCTACGCTTTCGGCTAGTACACCGCCACCAGTTGTGCAACTCTAGGCTACTGAATTTACTTATTTGTTTTCGATTTTATGACAAGGATTGTATTTCTGCAGTTTATTTATTTATTTATTTATTTCTAGTACTCTCAATGTATAATGGCGTTACAGAGAGGAGTGGTTAATGCACGTAAGTACATTATACAATGCTCTGCAGGGCGGCCTGAAAATATGAATACGATCGGTCGCAGGCGGGGATCACGGTTCCATTCAGATTCAACTATGGCAACGCGATAAACTTGTCCTGCTTTGTGTGTGTGTGTGTGTGTGTGTGTGTGTGTGTGTGTGTGTGTGTGTGTGTGTGTGTGTGTGTGTGTGTGTGTGTGTGTGTGTGTGTGTGTGTGTGTGTGTGTGTGTGTGTGTGTGTGTGTGTGTGTGTGTGTGTGTGTGTGTGTGTGTGTGTGTGTGTGTGTGTCTTCTTTCTGCGTTGCGCTGCTTTTCCAGTGTAGTAACTCGTACAAACTCGCCCAAATTTCAGTTCTTGTAAACGCGATAAAACAAGGGACAGACACGGGCAGGACATGCGCTGATGCTGTTCCGTATATATATGATAGAAGCTCTTATTTCTTCGCTAAATGCCGCGCTTAGAGTAAAGCGTGCGTCGCTCTACACTATATGTACACCGTCCCAGCGCTTGTCTAGTCTGTATGTGTATCTTGTTTCATGCGCGCTGCCAGCATTCATACGTATATGCCTGGCCAAGTACCCCGTTATTATTTTTTTTCCCTGTTAAGTGTCGTGCACGAACCCCAAAATCGTTTATTATCCATCGTATGCAGTATCTAGGTTATACAATGTGCTTTGCATTCTCTTTTGTGCGTCCTTCCAGCAGGTACAGCTGAGAGGCTTGGCCTTCCGGCACCTATACGCGGAAGCGGTCCGCTGCAAGGTGAGACACGATCTGCAGGACCTTAATAAAGTTTTCTATATCATCGACGATCATTGTTTATATTTCTTGCTTTTCCGTATGTTTGCATAATCTGCATTGTCACCATGTATAGTTTAACTTAACAAAAACCTGTGCATTTGGGGAACTTTGGTAAATTATTGTGAGCATTTTACCACGTGCGCTGCCATCACCACCTAGCTCTGCCTGGTGCATAAAGAGTGGATGAGGGCTTGGTCAAGCGCCTATTCGCTTTTACCCTCACTCCCCCCAGCATCACTGCATTGGTAGAAATTATTATTATTATTATTATTATTATTATTATTATTATTATTATTATTCAGACGAGTTCACCTAATCAGCAATAGTGCACGTCGTACATAACGATTGCAGTTGGTTTAATGCAGATGACTCAGCAAAATCTGTTGCTGCCTGAGTTAGGTGGGAATGCGTGCTAGTGCGCAGCACGCGCGCACACACATACACACACACACACGCGCACACACACACACACACACGCACAGAGAGAGAGAAAAAAAAGAGATAAAATGTAAGTAAGAGGCAGAAGGAAGAAATATGTCGCGCAGTTGCTTACTGGAATCATATTGATTATACTCCTACCTTCCTACATATACGCCCGTTTTCATGCTGTGCATATCCTATAGTCGTATTCAGCGTCTCAACAGAGCGTATTACGCCATTTCCTATCTAAACGTAATTTCTCTGAGCATTCTTTCTTTCTTTCTTTCTTTTTTTTCCCCCTGTAAGAATGAGCCAAACGTGCGCACATTCCGGTTATCTGCCGAACATAGCTCATTAAGCTCAGTGCATGCGCTATTTCAGTGCGACAGGAAATGAAGAAGGGCACGCATCGCAGCGAACAACAATTTCCTTAACTAATACTATACGTAAGTTCTATTCGCCGTCTGCGTCGTCTAAAAATTGCCAAACGATACAAGAAGCAGAACTCACATTCAGGAAAATTGTTCGGCCTCACACCATATATGCGCGTTCTGCTCGTGATGGCGCATTGCAGTCGAGTATCGCAACAGTTTGCGATTAGTGCGAACGAAATTAGTGCAGCGCACGGCGCTTCCTGCTGTAAAAAGGCATACCCAGTCGACTTCGCATCATTACGGTCATAACGCGGGGAAGCCAACCGAGAAGTTAGTGCTGCTAAAAAGCCATCTCGGGGAATGTCTGCGAGAAGAGCAGGGCGCACTTCAAGCGTTTCTTTCGCAATCTTAGGAACATTTATTTTCTTCCTGCGTTTCATTTTCATTTTTTTTTTCATTTAAAACGCTTTGCATTTCGCCTCAATTCCCTCGCATTCGTCTTCATTCAAAGCAGCGAGCCCTTCCATTAGTAAACGCCGCCCCATTCGTCTCTCATTAAAGATACCCTCTTCCTCCCGCGCTCATCTTCGTTCAGGGCACGACTCCGGAAGAACTAAGCAAAAAAAAGTCGTTTTGTGAAAGAAAGAAAGATGAAGAAGAACATACTTCGAACAGACTTCGCTTAATGCGCAGCGACCGAGCGTTTTTTCGAGTTCTCATTGGTCCTCTCGTCGTGAATCCCAAAAGCGAGCTTCTCGGGGCGGTGGCCTCTTGCAGTCAGCAAACCCGGGGTGCTCTTAAACGCATCTGTCTGCCCCAGCATATCGCTTCGCATACCGAAGCAGTTATTTTTTTCTTTCTTCCTTGACAGGCCTTCTTTTTTTATTTACTGAAATGAAGTTGAGAGAGATTAAATCGTGCGGTTTAACCCGCTGAAACTGCGCATGCTTGGTAGGGGACGTTGCAACGAAATGCCCCTGGTTTCCACCGGTTGAGATTATTTAAAGCAGCAACCGAGGCACAATACGCGATGTCCTTCGCATTACACCTCTAACATTTTATGGTCGGGATTGAATCGCTAAGCTCGTGTGTAGCAGCGCAACGCTATATGTAATAGTCGCTGGGCGACGCCCAGGGAAGCACCTTATAATGGTATTCTTCTTGCTTTTTTTTTTTATTTCACGTAACGCAGCAAATGTTACAAATATTTAACTTAAAAATTACACATGTTTGTTGTTGTTTTATGGAGTTTAACGTCCCAAAACCAGCTCTGATTATGAGAGACGCCGTAGTGAGAGACGCCGATTATGAGAGACGCCTTCATCGAAATGTAGCCGCCGCGGCCGGGATTCGATCCCGCGACCTTCGGATTTGCAGCCGAGTGCCATAACCACTAGACCACCGTGGCGGGGCAAAAATTACGCATGTTTGATAATTCGAGAGAACAGATTAATTAAGTAATGCGTGGCGAAGTATGCTACGTCGGAGGACGCTCAGGCGGAGCCCTTACAGGCCAGGAATGTCAGGATAATCCCACCGGTAGCGACATCATTACCACCACCTCTACGAAGAATAAACTGAACTAACAGTAATAGTGAGCGATGCCTCAATATGTCAATGCCCTGAGCGCGAAGGCGGGGAAAAGAAGAAGAAGAAGAAGAAGCGGCGGCGGCGGCAGCGGCAGCAGCAGCAGCAGCAGCAGTAGTAGTAGTAGTAGTAGTAGTAGTAGTAGTAGTAGTAGTAGTAGTAGTAGTAGTAGTAGTAGTAGGAGGAGGAGGAGGAGGAGGAGGAGGAGGACTTCAAAAGCTGATTAATTAGTAATACGTGAGCGCTGGTTGGATGAGTGCATGATGCTGGGGGTTTGAATAGCGGGCCAGACCTATCACGACTGTGAGTGGAAAACGTTATAGTCGAGGCCTATGCCGATACCTCTGCGACATGACTTCGTGAATCGACGGACACGTGCATTGCTCAACTCACTGTAACTGGACAAACAGCGGCAGCCTCGCAAATAGCCCGGAAGTATGCTATCAAATAATTCAATATCTGAATGCAGGCATAACAACAATCTATAGAACTGGCAAGGCGAAGTGAGGCCGGTCGACGAAGAATTTTGCGTTTGAAATGTAGATTACATCACATTCCCCCAAAGCCATACATTCGCCAAGGAAGCCAGGGTGGAGCCAGAAAAGCATCCCAAAATTCGACCGTTGGCACTCGGACCACATCCGAGCGGCCCCGTCACACACACAGCGCACGCCAGGCGCCGCCGATACGTGCAGCCGCAATCGTCGAACGACGCGAATGGATTCAACGCACCTGCCGCTATCTGCACGTGGTCGCAGAAATCTGGGCCGTCGACCGTCATTGCAAGCGGGTCCCCGCAGCAGTGCATTGCGTATACGTGTACAAGCGTAGGCGGCGGCAGCAGCAGCAACAACAGCCGCACCGGCAGCGCATTGGATACGGCCGGTCCAGTGCGCAGCCCGGCGCCGGCGTGCCAATCTGTAATTGAGCGCGCCGCCCGTATATGTGTGCATTGCGGAACGGTATGCGCCTGCCGCGTCGTGCAGTGCATGCGTGAGCTCAGTGCCGCCACGTGCCGTCTCGCTAAAACCGTGCAGCGCTGTCGCGGCTGTTGTACAGAATCTGGATAGCAGACAACTATGAGCCCGCAGTAGAAAAAGAAATTGTGCTGAAATTATGCACAATTTCCTGCGTTACTTCGCGGGGTAGCGTGTAGCGCTTCAGAAAAAGCGTCGTATTGATACAAAAAACTGTGAAGGTTTAGCCTTACCTTGTATAGAAAAGCTGGACGCACAATGTAAGCTGCTGTTAAGCTTATTAAATTATCTATAACTAGCGTTATTAAAGCTATATAATTTTTCCTGAGTGCAAGTTCTACCTCGCTTTTCGGCATTGGCTGTGCTATGTGCCTCTCGTTCCGGTCGAAGAGACCAGTTACTCAGAATTCCTGAACGAATTATCGCTTACACTGTATGTTATTTTCATTCAACAACGGGTTGAGCCAGATTGATATATGTATGTTCTTATATGTTACAACAACAAAAAAGTTCCCGTATTCACAAAAAGCTTTTTGCGCTAAATATGTTCGTAAGAGGATATTTCAACCAGTCGTAATGCTGGACATATCCTTATAGGGAGACGGCTGGGCAACGGCAAAGGCCACATACGAAAGAGGTGTTATGTGAATTCGGCCCCAAAATCCATTTTCACGAAAACCAATTAAATTCTGAGAAAATTCCTGGCAATCGCACAGTGAGTCACCATATTGAAGGCAACCTCTCAATGGCGAAAAATACTTAAGAACAACAATTAAGCATCGCGAATTAGACCACGGGTGATCAATTATATCGTATGCATTGTAGACTTAATGTAACATGCAACCATACAAGAATTCGTTGCTGCACAGAGCCGCATGCATTGTTTTCTTTTCTTTTGCTTCTTTAGGGGCGAAGCTCCTTAGGGTGTGGGTCGTTCCCTCCTCTGTAGTAGTAGTAGTAGTAGTATGTATGTAGCCACCTCGAGCCGCCGGGAGGCTCGCGCTCGCCCTCGGCGCGTGCCTCCCGGCGCGCGAGATCTCTCACTCTTCCATGTGCTGTCTTGTGAGAGACAGAGAGAGCGAAAGGCGCGCGTTGACTATGGAAACGCTCTTTCTTCGATGAACGCTCTACCAGCTCGCAAAGAAGGAGAACGCGCCCTCACCCGCGAGAGACGACGTTGACGCAGGCAGCGTCTTCTAACGAGTTTCTTGATTGAAAAATACCGACTGCTCGCGCTGGAGAACCGTTCACCGGCCACCCATACATATATATAGGCACTCGATCTTGACTTGCAATGAAGTGCCGGTGGGAGATTTCACTTGTGCGTAGTTGAACCATGAGGATTCGTAGCGTGCGCGTTAACTAAATTAATCCGGAACTCGGCACGATCTACGATGAACATCCGGAGCTTCGCCCACTCATCATCATTCACTCCGTGGATATGCTGTGAATTTCTTTTTTTTTTTTTCTATATGAGGAGGACATCAACAACCCTGAGGCTGTGCCGACTCGCCGGCTCCTTCACAGTAACATCTGCTGACCGTTCTCCAGAACTGCCGCCGAGGTGCTGAATCTGGACTGCACGCGAGGACACCACTGGGCTACTGAAAGCTGAAATTTCTCATTTCAACCCATTGCCTCGACAAATGCCTCGTGTAGAAACTTGTGCCTGGACAGTGCCTGAAGTCAGTGCCTCCAGAGCACTGCACGGTGCTGAGCGCGCGAGCGCAGGGCTGGGATGTAGGGAGCCCTCCATTATTTCGCCACAGTTGCGTGCAACGAAGTCGCCGGTTTGCGCAACACACGCGATTCCGCGCACCGACTGAGCGGCCATCATGTGTGCCAGCGTGAGCTTGCGTGTGACAGACCGCGAGCCGCTTGATGGACGTAAACGCCAATCTGCGCTCACTATATGCCACGCTGTGCTGCCTTGCGCGCCGCCAGCGTCGCCGCCAAGTTGGGGGCAATTTTCGAAACTGCAGCCGCGTTCACAAACGCGTGAAGGACGTAGACGGAGTCTTGCCGCCTGCGTGGCCCTGCGCTATTCTCTCGCGTTGCCGGATACTTCCTTTAGAAAGAGACAAAAAAGGTGCATAAAATTCCAGCTCATGGATGCATAGTGCCTGGCGGTGGAGCTGTGTGCGTATATTTTGTACGCTTATGGTGGTACCAGGAAGGGTTGAAGCCCGCATTGTCTGGGAGCTTGTTCTCACGTAACAGCAAGGTGTTAGTTCTCCCGCTCGGTCAGAGTATACCCTTCGTCCGAAAGGGTAGTGTGCTTTAGCCTCGCCTTCGGTATGTTCCCGAGTGTGTCCACATTTATGCGAGGAAGAGAACTCTACACATATTGGGAGAAGAGGCCGAAGGCCACACGGCATTCATTCATTCATTCATTCATTCATTCATTCATTCAGTTCATTCAGTTCCTGACACTACTTCAAACTAGAAAACAATGCCCACCACCAAAAAGCAACTGAAATGATGGCAACAGACCGAGAACGCTCATGCCAGTGATTAGAGCGCTCAGAGAGAGAGAGAGAGAGAGAGAAATGAAAGGCTGATAGGCTAACGGGAGCAACTGCCTCGTTTGTTGCCCTGTTATGGGACTAGAGGTGAAGAAATAACGAACAGGAGATACTGATTTTGTTGTTATCTATGTTGAACCACATCTGCGGTTAAAAAACCAAGCACGCGTAAGATGATCAGTACACAAAAGCACGATAAATGCAGATGATGACTACCGTAATTTATCACTCAGTCTTCCGCGCTCTCTAAGAACACATCCAAGCAAAACACACTAACTTACGCAAACTTTCAGTGGACGCAAAGACTGAGCAACGCAAATGGTCTCTTCGACTAATTTCGCTTGACTTGACATCGCGCTTGAACGGAACATATGTAATGGAGAACAAGAGTGAAAATTAGGAATGCTAGGATACCCGGAGTGCTATAAATTTAGGGTGAAGATGACGTACTTAGGGATAAAGATATGGAGTGGTCACTTAAACCCACTCCCTCACACAAGCTCAACAAGGTAAGGCACAGATGTGCTGTTTATTATTTATTTCATCGCTTTGTCGTATGTGTTGTCATATACGCCCAGTGACAATAGCCGGCCGCGGTATCTATAAATCGGAGGCCGTCGAGCCGCGAGAAATTGCAGAGTTCCGCTTGCGAGTCTGGACAAGATCACACAATATGCATCTGATTCCGTCCCTGTAACGGCGGTATGCGAGCTATATATACAGTTGCACTGATTGGCATACATGATGTAGCTAGTTCCTTAGAGACGAAATTCGGAGGGGTCATCCCGGGCTGAAGCCTTTAAACGCACGTTCTTTCGTCTTTGCAATGTGACGGGACTGCTTAAGGCGTATCGTAATTTTCAACAGTATGGATGTAGAAGCACGTCAGGTTGATCCGGGTTGGCAGATTAAACTGACCAGTTCGTGCGCGTCCGTGCTAAGAAACTTAAGATACAATGATGGTCTTCTTCCATGTGTCACGATAGATATCACTTATTAAGGCCAAAGTCTTACATGTCTCATGAGAAGGTGACCTTGAAAGACGATAGCAGGAAGTTTCGGTACAAAGGATACGGTACAAAGATATCGCATAAAAAACGAAAACTGTCTTCTTGTTTAGTATTGAAGGACACGAGTGTACGACTAACATGAGTGATAGGTCATGAGATACCTTGAAATTTACTGACGACACTTTGGTGATCAATAACATGCCACCTTTCAATTTACGTCACGATTAACGATAACAAAATCACCTGCGGCTCATATCCGGCCGCATGGGATTGAATCTATGCCGAATTACATCCGCGTGATGGGCGACCGCCAAGGTTACCGGGTTCGAAATCCTAGGTCCAGGGTTCGACTACCGAACGTCTCGGCCTCCGCCTCGGCCTCCGTCTCCCAGTGACAGCTAAAAACTGCTGAGAATTTTTCACTCCCTTGGATGCTGAAACCTTCATTTTCCTCTTTGCGGAAGCGGACTCCGCGTTCAGTTTCGCATGTCGGTTGCGTGCCGCTCTCTTCCTCGCACAATAAAGCCACCTTGCTCCACGGGTGCCCCATTGTCCGCTGTAATGCCACGGGCGCCGCCGAGTGACTGCGCGCTTTCTCGGATCCGACTGCTCGAGCGCACACCTATACACGCATCCCCCAGTTGAGCCGTTTCCCCTTCCTCGGAGGTTTTCTCTTGCGTCTCGCCGAGATTCCCTCCTTCGCTCAGCGTCAGCCTCATTACCCGAGACTGTGCGGAAGAGTGCTCCGAGCTGGGTGGATCGCCCCCGTACACACGCCGGCGCATAAATAATCCACGGTGTACCCCGAACACGGAGCGGGTCAGGTCGCGGGAGGGCATGGTATATATGCACATCACAAGGTCTGCACGCGCCTCGCCCTCGGCGGAGTGCACCCGGCCCGCAGCCTGAGAGAGAGGGGAAAAAATCAAGTCTATTCCGCACCGTGAAAACTGTCGGAACAGCGGAGCTGTTCTTTTATCGTTAATCGCGACGTAACTGGCAAGTGTGTCACGTCATCGGTCTGGCGAAGTGTCAGTTATGTTAGCAGTGCATTCGTACTGCACCATATGTTATTTATGATACGGCGGTATGTCTCTCTACACCACCTTCATTATCCACTGCGTATACCTGATCTTTCATCGTGCACTCATTCGCTCCTTTCTTTCTTTCTTTCTTTCTTTCTTTCTTTCTTTCTTTCTTTCTTTCTTTCTTTCTTTCTTTCTTTCTTTCTTTCTTTCTTGAATGGTATCGCGGCTGCTGCGTCGTTGATGCCTCGGTCCTCGGTCGCCACGACTTATATACTGCGCTGAGTGTGAACTGTTGTCGCATCGCAACATGTCCAGCCAAGAGAGAGCATGAATGCGTTAGGCTACTGCATGACTATATTCCGACGACAGCCAGCAACACACTTTTCGTTCAAGCAGCCGCGTGTCTGTGTGCGCGCTTGTATCTCTCCACTCGAGACATCGTAAGAGCATCGGACCTCTATGCATCATAGGCGTGCAACGACCTTGACACCCTGAAGGTCACGCGCAACCTTTGTAGCTTCGTTGCACGAAACTTTAGTAAATATTTTTTTCGTAGTCGTTTTCACTGGAAGCAATGTTGGCTTTGATCAACAACGGCACACTTCCAGAGAGAGCCGTGTTTTCCCTCCCCCAAACATTCCTCTCTCTCTCTCTCTCTCACCGAGGAGGCAGGAAAGAGCGAGAATTAAATTTTATTGGAATACGATAAACCAATCCTTCATCCACGTCGCTGACGTGTGATGTCGTCGATACGTGATAGGCGATGAAACGCAGGAGCACGAAAACTTAGTGTGACTATGTGACTATAAACGAGCGCGCATTTGTACAGAGTGACTGGCAGTTTGTATAGCTGCTTCTGTGCAAGGAGATGTTTACACGAGACGAAGCCAAGTGAGCGCGCTCGGCACTCAACCGAACTTCGTAAACGGTATGAGATCGTTGACCAGAGATACGGGACATTATGAGGAGTGATATCAGCACTTACGTGAGAAGTGAATAGAGCCGGAGAAAAACAGATAACGCTCGACAACGGAGTGCGGGAGGACAGTTATCTACTTTCCTTTCAATACCGCGACTCTGCAAAAAAGATGATGTAGGTTTACTTGATGTGTGTGTATCACCGATAGACACGCACAGGCCTGTGGTTGCACTCTGCTATAGAAAATGTAGATCAGTGGTGTAAACCGCAACGCTGACCTGTGTATTGTCAAGTACAGCAACTCGCAGCATAAATCTATTGACGAGTAGAGGCCAGCCGTTTAAATGAGAGCGTATACTGTGGGGAATGGCCTACTAGGATTTTTTTTTAGCTAACCAACTTATCGTAGCAAACGGTAAAGAAAAAGCGGGTCACTAAAATAAGCAGAAAAGTTTAAAGAGTACATTTTTACAATGAGCTTATAACGGCGCGCGCGCACACACACACACACACACACACACACACACACACACACACACACACACACACACACACACACACACACACACACACACACACACACACACACACACACTGTGAAAAGTAAGAAAGCAGGAACATCCAACTTCTAAACATTTCTGTCACGTTGGGAATGGACGGATACGAGAGTGCCTGCCATTAAAACTGCAAAGCATGCGATATGGTTTACGCTAAGTAAGCGCTCTCATTTCTGATATATTTTGGGACTGAAGAGCTAGGGACGTTTAATCTCGGCAAATAAAGTCGAGCGGCGGGCTCGTTCTAGATTATGCCAATATCGCCGATTAAGGAATTCCTTCATTTTTTTTTTCTTTGGAAAACGATCAGTGTTCGTAAACCTTCTGAGTGTAAAAACTTAAGTAGATAAGAGACGTTGAGCGGGCACATAGTTAAAAAAAAAAACGAAGAATGACGCGCAACGGTTATGTCTAATAAGAATATTTTAGTAAGGAAATGAACCGCGATGGTTAGTGCACGTTAAACATTGTGTTGTGCTTAGCAAATTACGCTGACGTATGGTTTCGTTCTTTTTCATTAGTTATCTCGTTGTTCTGCGAGTGTATTACCATAACGCGTTTGACAACCATCGTTCTTATACGCGACGTAGTATCGTTACTTGTGCTCGTGCACCGCCCTTAATCGCGTTTATGCTCAAAACATTCGCGTCTTGTGAATGTCACGGCAATTTTTTTATAGTGAAGCCCCATGGGAGCAGGAATAAACGTTCATTGCTCGAAACAGCGAGAAAGCATTTTTTTTTCTTCTCTCGAAGGGGCTCTCTTAGTCCAGAAAAAGAGTGAAATAATGAAACAGAACGAAACGGCCCTATTGCAAGTTGATATTGTGCAGCATACGGGCAATACGGCCCGACGCCAGGTTTACATTAGCAATACTTTCTGTTTTACGTGGGTGCCTAGCTCGTTCGTCCTCTAGGCATGCCCTGTAGTTCGCGTAACTGGTACGAACGTTTTCTTGGGAGACCTTTGCAACAACAACCGGGTAAAGACAGGGCCACGGTGCCCATTTCTTTAATTTTTATTTTCGCGTTATGCCCATCGCCTCTCCCGCAGAAAACTTGGCCCTTTATGTATATTCAAGCAGGCGCTGCTCGAAGGCCTTCTCGAGCTCCGAGGACGACGTACAATGCAGCGTCTATTGTTTGCGCATCTCGTGTGCGGCTTATACGCCGGGCTGTCTGGGCGCCAAGCGGGCAGCGGCCTATATAAATGAGCCATCCTTTACGGTAGGCAGAACAACAAACAGCCTCGGGGGCTTCATCGCAGACGAAGCGTGCAAAGTGCTTTGCCTCGTACGGACGCTATATGGATGCTGCATGCAGATTACCTCTCATTGCAAAGTCTGATAATACGGCCGAGACCACAACGCAAAAAATATTGCATTGTAAGGTAGCATCAATTACATATCTGTGTTGGGAAAGGAGGAAATGTGGTGTCTGGGAATTCTGGCCATATATATATGACCAGAATCATATGGCCAGAATTCACAGACACCACATTTCCTCCTTTCCCAACACAGATATGTAATTGATGCTACCTTACAGTGCCATCAGGAGGGAGAACACAAGACCACAAAAGAACACAATTTATTAATACCGGCTGTAAGTACCAACACACTAATTATACAACTGTACTTGTTTCTAACAGTTAACCTATGTTGAAGGGCATGGAAAATTAAAAGCAGAGCTGGCGCGTTTCCAAGAGGCCTTTACGCTAGAACAGTCCGTAAGAGAAAAATTCCGCCTGTCCTGATGCTGAGCATGTAATTATAAAGAGAGCTGAATTGGATTACCGAGGGTGGGCTGTGAATAGTAATGAGCACTTACGATTTGATAACTTCGTGAATTCAGCCCTCAATTTTTCCGCGACGTTGTTTTGCAAATAAAAGGTTACTCTAATCAGATATGCGAAGATTAAGCTGCAATAAGCAGCTTAACGATGGTGTGTGTCATGGGGCTCCATTTAACGCTGTGCGAAATGGCGGTAAGGAAGCCCGTGCTACACGCGCGGCAGCGAAATCGCGGAAGCGTCTCACAGCGTCCACTTGGACACGAAACTATGTCTTCATCTGCCCATCCATCTGGACGGTGAACCCCAGAACAAACATCGCTGGCAGTAGGCCGTGAGTGACTTCCTTCATCCAGCCAGTTGCGTCTCGGTGTCTAGTGTCGCCTTCTGTCGTCGCGTCTGTCGTGAGATGTGAAGGCTGCCCGGTCTGATGACGACAGAGGAGGATGAGGACGCAAGCACTCGTCTGTGGGAGAGCGATGTATAGCGCCAAAAGGAAAGGGACGTTCTTTCACGGCCGTAGTGTCGTGGACAAACTCGTCACACATCAGTGAATAAGAGTGACGTCAAGATGCGGTTGCTGCGAAGCCATCAGAAGACAAAATGGATGCCGTGTAGACTGAGTGATGCGCAATTAGTACAAACACTGTGTCACACGAGTCCTCGCACACAGGCTTACGAGCGTTTCTGATGGCATCGCCGAACAGCGAGGGAAGAAAAGAAAAAAAAAAAACAGAAAGTCAGCGCATTTGTCTGGTGTTTCTGTCTACACACAATCAAAAGCACGGGGTCTACTGTAATAAGCGTAGAAACTGTCTTATTTGGCAAGAGGGCAACCGGTCAACAAATGTTAATATGATTGGTTACCGTTAAATGAATAAAGTTAAAATTCTGCCAAATATGGAAACGCAAATTTGATTTCTGGTATAAATTTGTCTATAAATGTTACTGAAACTGAGCAATCCTGGCAAGAAAAGTTCCGACGTCTCAAAGTCTTCACAGTTCTGCAGATCTTCGCTATGCAGGAACAGATATTAATGTCATTCAAGGCGCATTTATGAAAGCATTTCGAGCGGAATAAACCTGGGGCCAAGTTTACTTTTCTTTGACCAGTGCTTTTCGCCGCCTGGCGGCGACTTCGCTAATACTACGTTGAGCATTAGCATTGGCTGAGATTTTCTGTTGCAAGTAATTTTACCTTGAGACATTTTTTTTTCTTTTTAGTGTGGGCCCTGTCGTATTAATTTACAGACTACAGAAAAATAGCTAAACTGCCTACGCTGGCGTTGCCAAATTCCTACTCAGAAGTGATTGGTGCACATTTCCGAGTTCAGTACAATAAATAATTTTTATTAGGCTATAGATGTACCGATTGTTGGTGTTTACTTAACGCATATGTCATTTTATTGCTCAGTTACTGCGGTTCTACTCCGTGCACGTGTCAAGGGGAATACGTTTTAATAGATAGCCCCTTAGAAATATTTACACGTACAAAACGTACTGAACTTAAAATTAAGAGATACTTCGTAGTGACTGTGCAAAGAACTTTTGGTGCACTTTCCACTCCTTTTTCTTTTTTTTGTCACGATAGAGAACGTTACGTTACCATTTCCTTCCCTGTCTTTTTTTGTTCCAGTTATAATTTATTTATTAGTTCGCTATGCCGAAGAACACGCGGATCGAAATGTCAGGACTAGCAAGTATAGCGGTCTTCATTGCAGCGCGAACCTGCACCTCCTTCTCATTGTAATCTGCGTCATCATCATCATCGTCCACCGAAGCTTTCCCTATTTCCTCACCAAAAATTTCTCTCTCCTTACCGGCAATTACACGGAGAAATAATACCACTACAGTGAGACCGATGCCCCGCCACGGTGGTCTAGTGGTTATGGCACTCGGCTGCAGATCCGAAGGACGCGGGATCGAATCCCGGCCGCGGCGGCTGCATTTCGATGGAGGCGAAATGTTGAGGCCCGTGTGCTGTGCGATGTCTGTGCACGTTAAAGAACCCCAGGTGGTCAAAATTTCCGGAGACCTCCACTACGGCGTCTCTCATAATCAGAGCTCGTTTTGGGACGTTAAACCCCACAAATCAATCAGTGAGACCGATATTTGGTCGAATGCGTCGAAGGTCCACCCTGACAGCAAGAGACGGCATAAAACTGTATATTGTAAGCTCTGTATGCGGTGCACCTTGGCGTTGAGCGTCACCGAAACGCCGGCTCTCCGTATGCGTCTGCGTGAGGTCATTGTTTTGGACAACAGAATACACGGCTCGTGCACACCATTCTTAACTAGTAGTCGACACAGGTATTAACTTTGGGAAAAGACGTTCGTTATGGTGTACGTGTGCCACACCGATGTATATAAAAGATAGGAGGTTGCCGTCATTACGAAAGGATGGCTGCGTTCAGGGTCGACAAAGAAACGCGCATTCTTCGTGTCCACGCCGTCCTCAGAGCGTGACGGGTGATTTTGGGAACGCCGCGGCCCAGTCTAAGTGCGTGGGATGCGGCTTCGCTCAGGCGGTAAAGACGACGACACTGGGAAAGTGGTGTAACCGTGTGAGTATAAGCGACCTGCGAGTGATTGTACTAAATTAGATACTCTGATTAAAAGCTATCTTAACGCGGTGACGTTAAGGAGCTCGTTTCGCAAAAGATCCAGCGTCGGCGTAGAAACCGGCCGGAAAAAGATCATCCCGAACTACACCGACCACGCGGGCCCTCCTCCAAGACGCATGTGCGTTAGTGAACAAAATTGAATTTCTCAAAGTAAAATTCGTCAGAAAAACCGTAAACACCGACTAAACTACGACATAAGCACATGACTGCTCGGACTGTAGTTCGAATGTGTGCGAAAACATCACCCTATTACGAGGAAACTCAAATGCAAGCTCTTCTTCCAGCATTTTGCCATACCAGCAGCGGCGCGCATGTGCAGCGCGATCTCTAGAGATGACGCATTTGCTCGGGTAAGTTACCTGCGTAAACATCGTCCAGATGGCGCTAGCCGAGCTATTGCGTTCCACTCTCAAAGGTGAAGCTTAGGCGTCCTCCGATTTCTAAGCTTTGTGTGGACGTAGTGTTTGTGCGCTTAAGACTCTTTTTAATTTACCGTGTGTTTCCTAGAGACAGCAAATATTTGCTGCGTACTCTGTTAAAATTTGCATAATAGGCAACTGACCTTTCATTGTCGTACTATAACCCTGCAAATCACTCACACGCCCCCGCTGCCTGCTGCCTTTTTTCTTGTGAGAAACAACATTTCCGGCAATAGCTCCTTATAACTCGTTTCAACGATCGTAAGTAATAATAAAAAATATATAGAGAACCCGAGTGTCAACTAAGCAGAAAAGATTTTTAACAATAAACAGAGAAACTTTCTTGTTCGTCGACTTTGTATTGCAGGTAGAAATGAATATACCTGTATACGCAACAGGCGAATCGAAAAGCGCAGTAAACACATTTTCGTAGGTATCGCTGATCGTCAGATATTTTGTGCACATCGGGTTGTCAGAGTTATGGAATTTTCAATAACGCCTTTCCTGGTCGTACACATAGGCTGCCATGCGTAATAATAAATAAAAATAATTTATACAGCCGTACAGCTAAGGGTCAAGAACACACTCGTAAGTGCATAAGAAAAAAGATTCGGAGAGCTGCAGTCAAGAAAACGCTGTACAATGGCGCAGCAAACTTAGTCGCTCCCAGACTAACAGAGTGACTAATTTACAGGACGAAGCCCGGTTCCATGCTGTACCCCCTTTTTTGTATCCGCGTTGTTTTGTAGCTGGTATATTCATCATCAGTCACTAAGTAAAGGTATGGCTATTTACTATAGCAATTCTATGGTCCAGTTATTTTCTTCTTAGTTCTCACGGTTATCGAGTGATCCGAACCCGCGCTCCACGCATAAATGAAATAACAAAAATGGGGCAGGCCGGGCGCGGTGTTTCATAAAAAAAAGAATACGATCGACAGAGATGGATCGCGACATTACATTAAATAAGGTTACTACAACTACTCGCGGTGTACTACAAAGCGAAAGCATAAATCGGAAAGATAATACGGGCGGCACGCCGAAATGAGATAGAAATGTTGGTATAATAGTAAGTTGACTTGCACGTAGTGGATGTCACAGAGAAAAGAATAGGGCTAGAACCATGTGAGCACAAAGTGGAAATTTGCGTGGGTATAGGGCATTTAATGAGAAGATACGGTAGCCGATGGTCATTAAAGTGCAACAGAACAGATTACAAGAGAAAGCAAGCGTGGCAGGGAGCGACAGAAAGTCAGGCGGGAAGATGAAACCGAGAACCTTGCGGCGATAGTGTGGCCGCAGTCGGTGCAAGACAGGGTTAATTGGCGGACTGTATGGGAAATGCCTTTGCCTGGCAGTGGTCGGAGACCGGCTGGCGATGGTGGACACTGAGACGTTAAATCACAGTCCATAATTCGTAGCTCACAAGGTAGCTCGTTCCATACAGTACAGCCCATAGGAGCACGCGGCAGCTAAATGTGATGTGATATTTTCGGTGTCGACCAATCGATGCGGCTTTGACGGAAGGAGAGCATCGTTAATTCGGCCCCTGCATGGAACCCGTCAGCGTGCATAGTTCACCTCGCAACGGCATAAAAGCGGCAAGGCCCACCGGCGTGTGCGAGGCGCTCATTATTTCCTATAATCCCGTACCCCGTATACGCGCTTCTCAGCGCACACCTACAGTGCACACGTGTTGGACCGGTGAGATCGGCTTACGGAGGATGCGCGTGGGAATAAGCCGCTCAAGATATCGTGTTTGATGCACCGATCGGGAACGTGGCGCCCGTCCAAGATTTACCGTAAAAATCTGTAGCAAAAAAAAAAAAAAAAAATGGCTCGCGCAGCAAATATCCAACGCTGGATGTCACATAGATTAAATAAAATATAATAGATATGACGTAATTATGAAACGAGCGTGGAGCTGTTTTGAGACCTCTGTAATGAATAGGTTGGCCGCATGCGCTAATTTCAGTAGCGTGGGGTCTTGGTTTAGCTTGTGTTGCGTTGCGTAGCACACCGTAATTGTGCATGAATAACCAGCACTGTTCATCGTAATATTCAGCATGTTGCACGAACGATCCATGAAGACGAGTCAATATATATTAATACGTTTTATTTTAGTCAGTGGATGTTCAGTTGCTGTGGTATTCCGATACTGTGGTATCCTGATACTGTGGTATTCTGTGCACAAAAATGTTCGCGTACCAATCCTTTGGAAGCATTTTTGAAAAATTTGAGTGGCCAAGTTAACCTAACGCTAGGACAGCTATCTAGCTTATCATTTGACTGAACGCTAGAAACACAAACATTTGCAAATATCATAAGTGCTGGTAAGCAAAACGAAGTATGCGCGATCGAGGAAGCCAAATAGTTGAGGACCTTCTCAGCGCACGTTATAGAGCTAAATAATGAGACTCACCCAAAACGTCACCGATAGAATTACGAGATGGCATATTTTAGCGGTTAGCAAAAGGCGTTGTTCTTATCTTCTCACTTTGAATAAGATCACTTGACTTCAGCATTATATTTCTTCGCCAGCGAATGTAGATATTCGTGATTTAGCAATGTCTATTAGGAGACGTAAACGCGGCAGTCAATACCTTTAGTAGTTGAATCCAGAACTCAGGGGTTCGAACACGAAACCTTTGGCAGTCGAACATCACGTGAACGTAATTTGGCATGACCTTCAAAGGTTAACATCCAATCACGCCTAGCTCATACTCGCATATCCAATGCAGGTATGAGCCACAGGTGATTTCACTATCGTTAATCGTGACGTAGCTGACGATCATGTCATGTTATTGATTTGATGATTTATCAGCCGTGTTAGTCATACATTTGTATTTCTTCCATGCCAATGTTGTTGTATGCCAGGTGAACGAAACGCTACATTTTCGATTTTTTTTAACCCCAATTCCTGCACTCATTTTTCCGCCGCCGTTTTTTTCAAGGTCGCCTTCGCTTGAGGCCTTATAAGGCTTTCTTCACCTTAAAACACAATTTTAACGCAGCACATGCAATATTTAACAACGAGCTGATTAGACAATCGACTGATCGCAAACAGAAAGCCAGACCAGGAACAGCCGCCATATGCTTGCTTACATAGCCGCAATAGCTCCGCTACGGTTCGGAAAAAAAGAAAAAGAAGAAGAAGAATCCGAGTGAGGATTGCCGTATAGGTCTCACGTATGTTTCGGTGGGAACGTGAAGGGAGTCAAAGTTTAATAAAGCACGGTCGTGGCAGCGTGTCCACATCTGTCGCGAGAACAAAGATGTCGTTTGTAAACGTCAGCTCGTTAAGGGGCTTGTTTTGACAAGTAGGCGGTCCGTACAGATGAAGCATATGTGGGAACCCAACTCCGGCAAACAGCGGCGCGCGGTATATGGCTGCGCCAGGCTCTTTCATCACAACAGCTAGCAGGTTACGTGACACCACGGCAAGCTGCGCCGCAGGGCTAGTTTATTTTTAATCACGCGCGCTGCGGAACTAAGCCCCGAAAGCCGGTACTAAAACACGGTACATAAGCACGCGCCTGTGCGCTCAAAAAGGAGGCCATAGAGTTAGCTGCCTTTGTGCCAACCGTAACTGCGAAGAGAACTGCATGTGTATACAGTCCATTGTAGTTTGTAGGCCTACACATTACGCGTCAATTGAATGCCACTAATTTTAAGTATGATAAACAATGGTCTAACGAAAAGCTATTTCAAGAGAGATAGACTAACTTCTTAGCCAACGTCCCATTAAATTTCGACGTCATTGCCGCCCTAGGCAACGCTGACGTTGACCCGAGACAGGCATGTCATCTCGACAAAATGATGGACCCAAAGACAACCCCTGTTCCACCATTGTCGACCGTTCCGAGTCTGCATCTTTCTGTGAAGCCGTGTCTTCTTTCTCAACAGGAACTGAATATACGAAAGCCTCGAGAGTTCTGCGCGAACTATACAGCGACTTATCACGCACCACGAATCTAACTTACTGATGACGCTGTTGATTTGGTGCATCGTCAACCGCCTCTCGAGCCATATGCACATGCTGCATATGCACGACCTGCAGCCATATGCTTGTCGTGTTCGATAACACGACCAGCAGACATATGGCGACGAAGAGGTACAACAGGTTAGGATGGTAATGTTATACGATGGCTTACTGGATGGGTGCACGAAAGAATGGGATAAGAAACAAAACAATACATCGTCTGTTGAGGAAAGCACATGCTATCAGTAATGAACCGTGCTGGAGAAATCGATAAGAGAAGCACCTCTCTTCCAAATTAGTGTTTGTCACCTTACGGATAGCTGCTTCCATCAATGCAAAAGGAATAAAAGAGGCAAATGATCGATATACCCAGACGAAATGTAACGAAGGTCAAATTTACCCCGCTAGAACTTTCTCCAGGCACGAACCGCATTCCACGACACCCTGACGCACTCTCATGCAAATGGTCGAAGTGCGGTTCCAGATCCTAACCCAACGTAATCGACGTGCAAAAGCCAGCACGGCGTCGCGAATCGGGTGAGCGTTAGGTGAGGGATGAAGCAATGCATCGCGTGCCAAGGCACGCGCGCACGACATACGACTGATCGATGCGTTCGAGTCGATACGCGTCCATCTGCCGCGTGAGGCGAGACGGCTGGTGCCGGAGTGTCGCACGTTTACTGCAACCGCGGATGACAGCAAAATTGTTTCCCAGGACCAAATGAAGCACGCTACTGGACACTTTCCTGATAGCAACGGAATACAGATACCACCCTCCCAATAGGCGTATATGCCTGATAGGGTGATGACCCTTTATTTTCTTATTATTTTTTGGCAGATCCTTTGCACTTTATAAGCCATTCCGATGAGAGATGCTTTAAAGGTGCCATAGTACGCGCTGTAATAAGGCGAAAGTATAGGCGATGTGCAAAACATAGTGGTGTTTTCGGTTCCAGTTATTGCTTTCGGTGCTTGCAGCACCGAAAGGCGACCGGCGCAGCCGAGGGGCTCGAGGTGGCGTCACACTCCGGCCCTTGGAGACACTGGGGCACGATTTGTTGAGGAGGGCAGGTATCACTGGAATTTCGCGCTTGCTCGTACAACAACTTGCATATTTAAGACGGGAAGACAACGGTGGTGATATTTTATGTGCCAAAACCTCGTTGTGCTTATGAGGCACAACGTAGCAAGGACTTCGGTTTTGTTTTGGTCACTTGGGTCTCTTTAGCGTGCACTGAAAACTCAGAGCACACGTACGTCTATAGGATTTTGGCCTCCATCGAAAATGCTATCACAGCGGCCGGGATCGAACCCGTGTCCTTCGTTTCAGCAGTCAAGTACCACAACCCTAACCACTGCGCTACCGTGGCGGACAGTTAACGTTGGTAAAGCGGATAATGAGATAATATTTAACGCTTCTTTAAGTTATTTTTTCGTGATGCTCGGTGCTCTGCAAACACGTGCCCCCTGTCGAATCGAAGAAGACAGCCCCTAACACGTCGAAGACAATCACTGATCTAGCTGCTTCTTTTTTTTTTTATTCTAACACATGTTGACATCAAAGACGTTGACACTTTGATGCCATAACATTTGTTATTTTTAACGCTGAAGAGAGCGAGGTCGTAGGTCCATTTTTCGGCCATGATGGCTGCATATCGAAAGGTGAGGAGGGGAAGAGAGAGAGAGAGCGGATGTAAGCATACTTTCATGAGCTATAAAAAGAAAGCGAATTTTCGATAACAAAATTACTAACATTCTTCTGCAGTGAGAACTGTGGAAGTAAAATGAAATATAATGAAAATAAAATGAACGTTGATATAAATGAAGAAAAATGAAATGAAAACAAGGCTGCGGGACAACAAAGGCGCAGTCTTATCTTCATTTTATTTTTACTCGCCGTGCATGCAGATTGGCGGCGAACTACTGGTTATCTTGGTTGACACACTGCACGGATTGCACAGGCCTTTGACGATTGTGAAGAGCTCAGAGACCATCGAACGACTTCTACAGCTGCGTGAACTACTATAAACACTATTCAAATTCGAGAAATGGCAGCAATAACGGCGAAATGTGATTGATAAGCGGGTTTCCGACAGCGCCCTAAGAAATATGCGGGCTTCTGCGCTTGCTTCTCATTTGTGCTTTGTACATCGTGCATTGGCGATTACACATATAGAGCAGGAGCCTTTGTCATGCACATGGCCTTTAGCTCTCGTTCCCATTTCCATAAAGAAGATAGAAATAAGCTTCAAACTGGTTACACGTAGGACAATGGTACAGAGTTATTCTAATTCCGCCCCGTGTTCGCGAGGATTTTCACGCGCGCCGAAATTTTTGTGCAAATTGCTTGAGCATTGCGCCCCATCGGAATGCAGCCAATGGGGCGGAATGCGGAACCGGCGATTGCTTCGATCAAGAATGAGTGTGTGATCAAACGGTTAAGGCGGGCTCCGCGCTGAACAGAGAGAGAGAGAAAGGAAAATCTCAAACAGGGAGATTCGATTATTTTCTAATTTGCCGTACGCAAGTTAGTATGTCCACCCCATACAACGACAATGCTTCCAGGGTACAGCCCAGGACATCCGATCATAAGCAGCCTTTCGCATTGCACCCACGCTCGCGAATTTCAGGGTCCCACTACGAATACAATAGAAAGAGGCCGGAATTGAGGCACTCACGCTGTTCGGGAATTCCCTGGAGCGTTCCGAAGTAAGGAGGCAGCACCAGCGGACCTAGGCCCGAACCCTGAGGGCCGGGCCGACCGAGAACGACTCCTTCGTGAATGGTCAGCATGACACGCTCTCGGTCATCAAAGACTGCGCATCCGTTTTCAAATCGACTCCAGAGCCCAATCGCGCGCGATCGCGTTAACAACTTCGCGAAACGAAGAGACGAAAAACAGCGGACGAGCCCCGAAGAGCGTTGGCCGGCAGCGTCGGACAAGAGACAGCCAGTGTCAGTCGCCAGCGTACGCCCCCGGCGCTGGGCGACGTGGGTCGCGTGGCCAAACAGGCCGCGCCGGATCCGGTGTCGCAGTCCCCAGATCGAAAGCCCTGTAGCTGCTGCCGCCGCCAATCCCTCGTTCGGCGCCTTGCGAAACGGTTTCCTTCGGTGATGATGCCCCGGCAGGCTTCCCCGCGATTGGCTCGCCTCAACGGAGGAAAGCAAACTTTTTTTGCCGATTACTGCGGAAGCTGCCCAGAAAGGTACGGCTTGCGCCAACGGGTACCGGAGGCAACTGACTAAATAAACCAAAGAAAGGCTGGGAAAACAGTCGTAACTTAAGTTTCAGGATGTCTTACAGAGTTACAAGGCAGTCGCCCCGCGCGAGGAACGCGGGCGTCACATGTGTATTTTAGTGTGGCGTTTTCAAGAGAAGCCTATGGACCACACAGGCTAACTGAAGAGAGACAGCGAGAAGGAAGTCTAGTTGAAGTTATTTGTAATTCCTAGGCACCAAGCGAAATTGATGAGGGACGTGGAAATTTCGACTAGGGCTCCACAAATTCAGAACGGCGTGTGTAACGTACAGTCCTGCATTTGAAGTACATTCGTAGCCCCATGCAGCAAAAAAAAAAAAAAAAAAAAAAAAGAAGAAAACTTTTCTCGGTCTTCTTAAAAAGACGGACAAATGCATTGCCTCTGTTTGTTCAACTCAAAACGACCAAGTAGATCAATTCAGGGGATCTTTCCACGATTATGAGACCAACTAATGCTATTTCTACCTTAAGTGGTATAGTCGGTGCCCCCAGTGACGCCATTTGTTGAAACAAGAGGTGGCGTTTCCCAGATGTATTTGAAACGAAATTACAAATACCGTGTTGCGTGCAGCGCAATATTATTTAGATGGCCTGTTCACTGGCGTCTCCACGACTGATCGGCATCGCTTTCTGATTGGGCCTAAAAAGTGTTACAGGGTCCATTTAAGAGTAGGATTACAACCGACGGAAGGCCTAGAGTCGCCTCGCGAGAAGTGACGAAGGTGGAGCTACGGCGGAGGACGAAGGGAAGATATGGCATGGTGTTACACTCTTTGTAACGCTTGAACAAGAAATCCAGGTGTAAATTTAATAATGCGTCGAGCTATAGATCTCAGCTATAAATTATATTTAGCGTATTACCAAATTGTTGCTTTTTCTTAATTTAAATGTGAAAACATGGGAAGTTAGGCTACGTTAAAGCCAACAATCCCAACATCATTATATTGATATTGAAAACAATAAACATTCGCCTGGAAAGATAAACCACGAGAAAGAATAGAAGCATAAGAATATAAATAGGAGTATGCATAAGCTATATACAAGTATGACGGCTGGCGTCTAAAGAGTACCTGTAAGAGCAGAGTCCCCAGGGTGGTCACACAGATTACCGCCGATACAGTCCCTAAATATATTTCTATGTACTGGCATACAAAATGTCTATGCGATATGTTCGTTACCACTACAACATAAGGAGAAGCAATAATGTTTACAGCAGGCTTTCACTGCGTGCATAACATCACGCGCCGCGCACACCCACATATTCCGCACACACCCACATAACCTCAGGGTTCGCCGCATTTGTTCGAGGTCACCTCTCAATGGGTTATCAAAGGCTTTCTCCTTAAAAAGTACTGATGTTGACAGATTATGGTTTGAGTTGGGAGAATGACCCCATCCGTTTATGGTTGGCAATTTCGGAGTTGGCAGTGTCCATGCATAGCTGGGCTGTGAATATATGACATTTCTTTTTCACCAAACACGTGCAGCGCAGTCACATATTTACGGATTGGCTCAGCTAGGGATTTCCACAAGGACTGAAATTAGGGGGGCTGTCGGTATGTCGTGGTGTGGGGGAGGCGTTGTTAGAAGCGGGCTGAGGTGAAGAGGTAGATATTTTGAATTTTCGTTGTGTCGATGCGGTCCCATAAAACCAGAAACGTTTGTGAATCTGTATCTCAAGGAACATATTTCAAAAATTTATTACTTCACTATACATCTTTCATAGGAGACTCATTGGACACCGCCACAACTTCATCTGGGCTGTGCTAAATATGCGTGAGCCTCCTCCCCCCCCCCCCCCTGTACCCTAAAAAAAAGCAAAAAAAAAAAAAAAACAGCCGAGGCTGTAACGTCAGCCTTTGTACTACCGTGCCACAGCCAAACATGGCGACCCTCCCTCCCTCCTTCGAAACGATCTATATAATGAGGAATAAAGTGGCACCCTATCAACATATAAAATTGAAGAACATGAGACCACATCAGTGTGCTTGAATTCAATGAATTCGCTGCCTCAAGCGACCACTGGTCAAATATGTACGGACAGCGCCTATCTACTTCTCCCGGCTCCATTAAACGAAATTTCCCACCGCCAAAAAAAAAAAAAAAAAAAAGGAAATGATTACGAAGTAATTGGGTGCCCTCAGGAAAACAGCGGGCTAATTCAGTGCCCCTCAGGGTGTGTGCAGGTGAATATGCGAGTTCAGCTAATCAGGAACGACTCAAACCGGAAGAAGATCCCTTTCATTGCCTGGTCGAGCTGCACGGTTAATCCAGCCGTGATTCTGTCCACGATGATTCGGCAGCCGATAGGATTAGAGGTGCGCACTGTACTGCATTGAACGGAGGCTGGGGCGACAAAGTGCGTAAGCAATGTTTACTCTGCATTTTCACCCTTGTTTAAGCCACCTTTTCTTTTTTTTTCTCCACGCTACATAGTAACGTGAACTTCCGTATTTCCTTTGTTTGTCTCCTCTGTCATCGCACCTATGAATGGTGGTCTCTCAGACTGCACTGAGGACCAGCGTAGTTATAGCATAATTAAAACAAGGAGGAGGCACGAACGAATGATAATGATTGCTGGGGTTTTATGCGCTAAAACCCCGCTATGATATGCAGCACGCCGTATGAGGAGGGCTCCGAACATTACGACCACCTGGAGTTCTTTGGCGTGCACCTAAATATAAGTATACGGGCCTCTAGCAATTCGCCTATATCGAAATGCAACTGCCGTAGTCGGGATCGAATCCACGTATTTCGGGTCAGCTGCCAGGCTCCCTCACCCTTCCACCGCCGCAGCAGCGTGATGCAAACAAAGGCACACGGAGCACCCTGTCTGAAAGTTGCTGCTTCTTGTGTTAGAAGAGGAAAGCGGTATCCGTAGCAGTGATGAAATCAACCACAGTTGGCTTATCCGAGGGAAATGCCTCTCTCGAGGTAACACCGATCTTTGACGACCATCGTAGCAGCATTGCGTGGTTCTGCGGTGCACAGAGTGTGCACGAAAGAGGTGGCTGTCCACGCTAGCGGCAAATCAGGCGAAGGCCACGCGCGAGTCTTTCCGCGTGCTTCCAAAACGACGCGTCCATTCGAACAGGAAACGGGGCGGGTCAGCCAGCGCTTCGGACTCGAGACTTTATTTGTGTAACGAAGTTTAGCTTGGACGCTGGCCCAAACCTGGCCGCTGCGCATCCCACTCGCCTGGACCAGAAGCTATTAGCTCCGCATATGAGACTGATAGCGCTGCCTTTAGCGCGTTAACGACCACCCGCAAAAACGGTCCCCACACAGTCACTTGTTTACGTTCGAGCGCGCGCGCGCACACACACGCACACACACACGCGCAACACGCACGCACGCACAAAGTTGGCGAAGTCATGCAAAACTGTCTCTCTCTCTCTCTCTCTCTCGTTTTTTAAAACCACAAATTCACTTTATTTGCATTAACCTGCTTCAGCAATGTGACATAATCGGAGCTTTCTCTTACGTTTTGAAGTCACCGCACGACGTCGTTATTATTATTATTATTATTATTATTATTATTATTATTATTATTATTATTATTATTATTATTATTATTATTTGTACGGCAGGTAGCTGCAGAAGCCAACCAATTGACAACCGGAAAGAATATGCAAAGCCATAATATTTTTAAATCACTTATTAGTTTGTTTTATATTCCGACTTTCATTACTAGACTGCTTTCGAAACACTGCAGACCTTGATCCACGACAAAACGTAATAAGTTTTCAAAGTTATCTTTAGTTATCGCACATTATCTATATATCGATGAACAGATCGCTAAAAACGATGTAGAAGAGGGAATCTCGCAGGGGCCAACGTTTGACAAGCGGACTTGTCTTCGTCCACTGACGAAGTCCATATAATATCCATATATGGATTTCATAAACGTGCACTCAGGAAAGCCAGACATTTTGTGTAGGTGCTAGAAAACCTGTTGCGAAACAAAAATAACCGTAATGTGCAAAAGCACACAAGTGTTTAACAAAGAGCACTGCTGAAGGCTAATCAGGTTGTATTTTTCATTAAGGCGCAAGTGTAGGCAACATAACCTATATTAATTGTTTACATCGCTGTCATTTTCTCTCTACATGCAGGATTTTAATGTAATAATTCCGCAATGCAACAACAGCACCAAAAAAAGAAAGGAAAAAAATAAGAACGCGCGGAGTAGCTCGTGGGTTAGAAATTTTTCATGGCAAGTGGGCGACATCCGTTGAAAACATGGCATAAGATGAAAGACCTGGACATTTTTAAATCCATATTTGCAATTGTTGTAACGACAAGCTATTGAAATTGAAATAAATTTATTCGTAAAAACAAAAGGCGTGTATTTTGATCCTGCGTGTACCTTGCATTTATACCACCAATGCCTCAATCACATTTTACTATCCATTAACTCTATATTCATTAGCCCTTCCTGCACTGGTGTTGAAGTCCAAGTCATCGAGCGCGTTTACTACGCATTGACAACTAGATAGATGTGGGAATAACAAAAAGAAATGGAGTGACGAAGTTTCTATTTACCTCAATCTCTTCACAGCAACCCACGCATAAAAGACCGAACAGAATATAACGAAACGTATTCTTTTCTTCATGGTCTCTACGCCATTTTGACATGTGGCGCGCGTGTGCTCGTAATCGCCCATTCTCTTGCACGTACCACTTTGACCCGAGACATTTTGATGTCCAGGACTTGGAAATGTCTACGTATGGTTCTTAGCAGGTCCCCCGTGATAACAAGGTGGTGACATGTACGCCACCGAGCTAAATCTTTAATTCGGCCTATTTTGTTGTCTATTCAAAGTGAACATTTCAACTTGCTTATTGCATCACAAGTGCATTCGTCGGTGACGTAGTATGCGACCAAGACAATCGTCATCGTGAAAGCACTTCCCTTGCGCTCCCACCGGCGTCGGATCGTCACACATTTGGCAACGAAAGAAAGAAAGAAAGAGAACAAGAGTGAGACAAGGGGAGAAAGAAAGGGAAAAGGAAGAAAGAAAGAAAGTCAGATATACAAGCAGAGAGAAAGAGGGAGAGAGAAAGAAAAAGGCACATGCCAAGCTTCGCGTGCGACCATTCTTGCGGCAGGAGAAGAGCTGCTACTTTTTCTTTTCTTTCTTTTTTCCGAGAGAAACACGGTGATGTAAACTGTTGCCGTACCGCGAGGAGACGGACAATATACTTGTCGTGCGTTACAACACAACTTGACCGATATAGCAAGATATTATTGTTAAATAGGATACGACGCACCGGTCCGTCTACGCTGTCGAAGGACTTCATACGAATTAGAACGAACGTGTACGAATGCAATTCCCAGTGAATGGACGAAACCCCTGGTCGAGCGAGTCACTACCACGGCAGTATACACTAGCGCTGTCGGCAGCGTATCGCTGCACAGTTTATAGCACATGCCTTGCAACACGTATCGCTGCATTACGCACCGCATCAGCGCACCGGTTAGATCGCTTATCCTTCCGATGTTTAAATTAAGAGTTGCTTCACACGTGAGCCAATCATCCGCCGCCTAACAAAATGGTCATATCTCCAGATTCCTTACGCCTTTATCACTTCTGTTCTATCTTCCTCACCATTTTTGTCTTTGTTTCTCATTGCTTGTTCAGTGTTGTTTCACATTGCGTAACACGCTCACACACGCTTCCCATAAACTCTCATTTAACAGAAAAGCGCTCACCTCATTCTTGCGTGATCTCACTCGCACCGTAACCGCCATTACAATGACCGCCGCATATATCCTAATGTAGTTTATTTCATCCTCTTGAACCATCGGATTCCAGCGTTTCATTTGACTATTTCACACTGCTCTTCGAGATGCAAACGGATGTTGCGATACGCTTTTTTCCTTGCCCTTATTTTTCTTTATTATTACTTTATCTTCCTATCCGCCTAGTGGATAACGACTCCAACAACGTGCGAGCACGAGTACGAAACATTTTATCGCCGTTATTGTTTTGTCCACGTAAACATACGTACCACAAAAGCATAGAATGGCCTCGCGACGGTGGTTTATGGCTATGGTACACGGCTGCTGATCCCAAGGTCGTGGGGTTGAATCCCGGCCGCGGCGGCGGCATTTCGATGGAGGCGAAATGTTGAGGCCCACGCACTGTGCGATGTCGGTGCACGTTACAGAACCCCCATGTGGTCTAAATTTCCTGATCTCTCAACCACGGCGACTCTCGTAACCATATCGTGGTTTTGCGACGTAAAACGCCAACAATCAATCAAAGCATAGGGTGACAGCCGGGTCGGGTGCTATATCAGATTAGATTATCATTCTTCAAGCACATAGAAGTCGTCGACTGCGCTTCTACCCACAAGCCCATAGAAAAAAAGCAGAAGCAAACAAACATATCTCCTTCTTCTGAAAGTGGTAACGAACGCTAACAACGCATCCACGAGCAGATGGAGAAGTATTACGACATATGAGACTTGAGGTATTTCATATGAAAAATGCGTGCTTTTGGCCTGCGTGCTAAAGCGTGCTTTAAATGCGGCAATACTCAGGCGAAGCATAATAGCGCTTGTTTCATTCATTACATCTGTACGTAGCCTACGTCATTAGCCCTCAAGCATCCCTCCTCTACAGTAATCGTTTCCACGGTGGAGCAGCATAGTGACCATCATGAAGGGAAATAAACTAGGAGGTGGCGTCGCGCGATTCCGCTAGCCTCGGCAACCCAACCTCCTGCGACGCCTTGTGCGCGATACCCCTTGGGTAGAATTACACCCATACCCAAGGGGTATCGGGGGTACACCCAATGATGAGCCCGTCCGCTCGAGGGACGCGGTAACCTTTAGTGACGCTTGACCGCACATTAATCTACCGCATGCCTACCACGTTATGAGGGCCCATTTTCCGTTATTTTTATTACTAGTACGCTTCAGGACTATCACGTGACGCCACCTCCAAGCATTTTTTCCCCCGCTTTTTCCATGGTTACCATCACTAACAAGCAGCAATCACAGTCACTGATGCTTACTGAAAGTGCAGTTTCTAAAGACGCGACTCCTCAAGAAGCATCTGCAACTTCCGAAGAAGAATTCGCGAACCCGTACTCACCCATTCTGCGCTTGATCTTCAACCAAGCCACCTTGGACATAGTCATGCGTCAGGCACTAAAGCACTCGGAATGGAGCAGCATGTATGCGCGTACGACGCAGTGGTCGAAGAGTCGAAAAGGGGCAACCAAGTCGAAAAAAGAAAAAAAGTGTTGCGCTTTACTTCCGGGCCTTGCCGGTCGAGGCCAGGCTGTTGCCGGATAAGACGCCTCTCGCGAATCGGTGTTGAAGTTCGGCGGCGCTTCGGTTGACGCCCGTCGTCTTGCCCGTGTACCGCAAGGCAGGTCCCGCCCCCCGCAGCGATATGTTGTTCGCGTATACTAGATCACTGCACGCAACTTCGAGGCACGCTGCTCTTTGCGGAGGTGATCCGGAGGCCGTTGAGATCACGCCGGAACGATTTATGGCGTCACGCAGGCAGGGTGTCAGGCACCCAGGTTCTTCACACGTCGCTCGTTCCGTCCAGGAGGGATTTCCCTTGTCTATCGCTATCTTCTCCTCTCGTCATGAGACCCGGGATGATGCTTGAGAGAATAGCCACACATAACGCGCGAACCTGACATGTTATATAAAGCGCGGCCTCTTCCCTTCGTTTTGTCAGCGCACGCACCTTCCAGCAGCGCTATGACCATGAAAGATGTTCAGCAAAAAGAAAACGACCACTCGTAAAGCTTTTCCGTAATGCACGCCGAAACACCCGCGATGAGAAAGTCATGCATCAAGAATCCATCACCGACCAAGAGTGCGACCCGGTGCGAAATTAGCAAAAGCGAGCATCCAGCCGCCTGTAGTGTTAGCGCACAGGGAAAGTTCGGTATTCCGTGGCTCCAGAATTCGGATGAAAATACTCAGAGAACAGGCATTCCTGAACAGGCAAACTTGTGGTGCATACGGCTGCGATGACGATACGACGATAGGAAGTCCAAGGTATTGTGATTATGAAAACGAAAATATATTGCTCGAATGATGAGCATGATATCCCGCAAGGCCTCTTCACAGAACCACCGCAATCACGACGTGCACGTGTTCATTGAGCTCAGCTGTCGTCAGCGGTCTTTCGTACGTTACTTTATTTCACCGTAAATCAGGCACGTGATCTAGATGTGATCCGTCGCGACCTTCTAGTCTGGAGACTCCATGGTCGAAGAACAGGGTATGCTGACCGGTTAGTCCCTCTGACGGTGGTCGAAGGACGTCACATGACAATCGCTATGCACAGACAGCATTAGTCTCGATCGCGATTCATCTCCCAGGCTGCAAGCAAGCTGTTGTTGTTATCTTGCGCGAACACACGTGATCTGTGTGTACATAAAGGCAAGCTCACCGCGTACACCAGTTCAAACAAACTGAAACCGCTGCTGTGTTCCAAGGTTGGTCATCGTAACACCGCCGGTACAGAGGAAGTTCAGTAACACTCTGGAGAGGCAGTGCGTATCCCACGTGGTGAAGAAGGCACGCCGGTGCGTAGGACATTCACGCATAACCGCGCAACTCTCCGTAGTAGACCAGCCGGCAGCGGGGTTCCCGTAAACATTCACTCGCACGGGGCACAGATGGCCGAGAATGACGCACAACACCACTTACACAGTTGTGGCTGGGAACACTGCTAATTCCGATGCCGTTCACGCTGCCACACACCGAAACAGCGCAAAAAAAAAAAAATGAAGCGACGGCCGTGGAGACACTCAGCGCGGTATATTGGAGAGCGTCACAGCTGGCAGGGTCTGAGCCACGGACGGGAAAGCGAGGTGGAGCTCGGACGCAGGTGTTCGGCGGCAAGCCCCAAGCCGTTGCAAATGCTCCTCCCAGCAGACGAGCGCGCGGCGCACGACGCGGCGCCTTGAAGAATCGCCGCCGCTCGCTGGTTGAGCCTGATAGCTCTCGGTTTACGGAATAATAAAAAATCACAAAGAAAGAAAGAACTGAAGGGGAATGACGGACCGCCTTTGATCGAGACACTTCTTCAGGGACGGCTCGCCGCCGCTGCTCCAATTCTGTCCGGCGTAGACGTCTCGCGCACGACGTTGCCTTCTTTTTCTCGCCGCGGACGTGAAATACACGACTCGGCTCCTCCGCTGGCTGACGGAGTATGCAAAGGGCCTCCGCGGTGGTAGTACCGTGCACCACGGGATGCGGCACTGTCCATGTGTTGCACGAAAGTTCGAGCCACTGGCCGTTCATACGAAGCGGACTGCAGTTCGTGGTCGCGGAGACAGCCGAGCCGGGAGCGCAGCGGAATGCCTGCGTGTCCAGGGCGATAAGGGGCTGCGCGGAACTGCCATCGAGATCCCTAATTGCATATCGATAACGAGTCAAATGAAGCAGATAACATTGTTTTTGTGCTAATCAGAGCATAAGCGTTTTCATCGGCGAAGCACAGTATGTACGGACTGCTTCGCTCACAATTTTGAGCAACACACGTTCGCGGTCGACGCTTCCATTCAGCAACGGCACACACAGCAGCGCGAATTCTTCGATGAGAGGTGACGCAAGCGAGATGAGCTCGGGGAGAGGGAAAATGAGTGCACTGGCGGTGAAATTCCTTTGGCGCAATATGAGCGCTTCCTTCTCACATTGCGTGTAGAACGACACTGCATCCGTCGATGCAAGGCGCTTGACGCGGCTGACCAAACTCGGGAATACCACGCGGTCGCGCCGTCATTGAGGAAATGCCGGCCCGGCTGCACACACACGCCCGCGCGCTCACAAACTCGCCTCTCGGAGCGCACCCACCGCAGGCATACACACCGGTGGGGCACGCAGCGTTCACTGTGCACCAAAAAACTATGCGCGGACGAGGCAGGGACAGGCGCGCGCGTCGGCGCTCTCTCGCGTGCGCCTCCGGGAAGCAGTCACGACCACCGAGGCGGCAGAAGCTGCCAGCGACGAGGCGCTACGAGCTAGCGGACAGGTTGCGAACTCACGCCGCCGGCGACCGGAACTGCGCCTGGAAGCACGCCGTCCGACTCTTTAAGCGTGCCTTCAATCGCGAGCACAGAACACAACCCCCCCACTTCCCTTGCTTTCCGTTCTTCTCTTCGTAGCTGCATAACATCCAACAGAACTCGCATCACTCCTCCTTCCCCTCAAATCTCTCCATCCCCCCCACCCCGCCTTTCGTGGCCATCTCGCGACCAGTGGGCTTTTGCTGGCAAAAGAATGGGAAGCCACAAATATAGTGTCCACCGACGACTCGCGAAAACAGTGCAGCGTTCGCTGACGCCAAGTATATGTACTATAGCTGAGTCTGACTACTGTAAAGGTCCGGATTAACAAAGCTAGCAACGAGAGGTCTCAGGACGGGAATATTTCCTAGCGTCAATACTTCCTAGCTAGGAATATTTCCTAGCGTTCGACAGGACGGCTGTCGGCCAATCGGTTATAGTGGACAAGATAACAAACAAGGCGACAGCCCTGGACAAAACGCGTCTGTGAGCTTGAGACTTTGCCTGATTAACGAAGCTGTGTTTTGGCTGTTGCGCGGCTGGACACTGTTTCTGATCATCGCACTGGCATCGGTAAATTCCTTTAACGAGGAAGATCGCGATTTTTTTCCCTTGATTAGGCAACCGCCATATACCCCGCAGGTTTCAACACAGTGCACGCTTTTAAGTGACACAATAGCAAGACGTCATCGCGCGGTGGAGGACGTCACGGCACTTCTCCCGGTCGGATGGCTGCGGGCAAGAAGCATGAGTCGGGCGTTCTTCTTTTTTTTTTTTTTCTTCCTTTATTCTTTAGCATTATTTGCTTGCTCGCTGGCGCGGCGCGTTGCTTTTTTCTTTTTGTGTCCTTCCTTTGCTTTACCCAAGCAAGGAAGGAAGGACACGTGCCTTCGCATAACGGTCCGATGCTCGCTGGCCACGGTGTGGGCAGGCAGCGATGGCCAAGATTGAACGCTCGAACCAGGAAGTCCCGAGTGAGCAACGGTGGTGCACATGTTTCCGCTGCATATGAAGCGTTGTACGCGGTCGACACCACGCACAACACAGCGCTCTCGGCGGGACGAATAATTGAAGTCAGGGGCGTGGCTGATTAATGAAACAGTCACTGTCCCGAGTAGTAAAAGAGCAAACTACATCGACCGTTCACTTCCCTTTGCAGCCACCGTCTTAAGCAATTCGGCCGTGTTGAGCAGCACAGATGATGTCGACGATGTTTAGCAGCCTAGAAATTGTCTTCTCGAGCGGAGCAATGTCTGGAGTTTTCGTGGACACCAAAGTATATTCATTCCTGTTAAATTATATAGAGAACGGGAATAGTGCCTGTGAGCGCCGCATTCTTTAGACTTCCGCAAACATCAGGCCAAAGCGTTGACGTGTCTATGTAGCACGAGAAACACGGTCGGCATCGACTTCGACAGCTGTCGTAAAATCTCGGCGCTGTGTGGCTTATAATTTTATATCCCGTGTCGACCACTATTTTAATGCTCGCGCGAAGAACGCGACATCCACGAAAGGAAAGGTGGTGATTACACTGCGATCGTTGCGAAGAATGTTATAGCGACAATAGGCGGCGAACAACGGGTAACGGGACAACACAGAACAAAAAATAAAAAAAGATACATAGAAGACAAGCACGAGCGCTAAAATGAAGCATAACTAAAACGTTGCAGTTCTGAGAAAGAACAGCGTGGTTGACTGGAATGCTGAATGAGCTATCATTTATTTTAAGAATGCACAAGAGTCAAGCTCGTTAGTGAGATAGTGTGCCACTGCCACAAGATAATGCAACTAAGCATCGTGACCTACTTAAATATTATGCAGTTGTACATAGAAGAAAAAGCGGGAAACCAACTATCAAATACTTCCACAAGAAAGCTGTTGGGCAGGACGAGCGCTCGACTTAAAAATGTGAAGATGTTCATCTTGCACCACGTACGGAACGCTGTGTTGATAGACTGTGTGGCAACTGCTCCTGCCAAGCACATGAAAGTATGTCGAATCCATTGTAAACAGGAATTAGTAGGGCCTTGCAAGCCAAAACGACGACATGATTCCAAGGCACGCCGTAGTGGAAGGCTCCGGAAATTTCGACCACTCGAGGGTTCTTCATAGTTCACCTAAAGCTATGCGCATTGACCTCTGGCATTCCGCCTGCATCGTAAACGCGACCGCCACGGCAGAGATTGAAGCCGCATCTTTTGGGTCAGTAGTTGAGCCACTGCAATCATTGCAGCACAACTGCGTGCTAATAAAAAGAACGCCGAATCTGCCAAAGATGTTTCGTGTGCAGCAAAACTGGAGTGCAGAGCAGATTACAGACGTAGTTGAGAGAGAGAAAGAGAAAGCTATACGTCTGTACTAACCGTAATTATGCGACTGCGTCGACACCATTCTGGAATGTCGACCGTACAAGCCATCGCTGCTGAGCGCGATGAAGGCAGCGAAGAATTTCTTTAAGGCGATAGACTTGGTCATGCGGCTGTGACGGCGACGTCACGTATCACACAAGAACGACTGTTCGCAAGGTTGTGATACATGCCGCCTGCATTTCTCTCTTCTTCTTTCCTCTACAGCTTTCAATCTCCCCCATACCTTTACTCTCGTGCAGGGTAGCGCACCGGTTATTTTGGACTGGGGGACTATACCGTAAAACAGAATGCGGAATACTATTCCATCTTGGTCCTCCCTGATTCGTTAGTTATGCTTGTCGAGGCAGGAATGACCAATCCCTGACCAATCTCAATTCTATGATTGGTCAGTCCTGCCTTGACAAACAGCCAATCAGGGAATACCAAGACGGAATAGTATTCCGTTTTACGGTATATGCCCTCTGGTTAACCTCCCTGCCTTCCCTTAAGTCATATTTCTTTCCTATATACTGTGCACAACGGGGTACCCAAACAACGCGACAACGTTTGTGTTACAGTTGCCGATCCCGCTCGCATATCCGTCACCCGCTTGGCGCGTCAATAAAGCACGAAAATCCCAGCAGACGCGCAAATTTTCCGTGCTCCAAATACCAGCTATGACCGCGTGCTCGCACGAGCGATAGGTTAGACGAACGATTCCCCTCCCGACAGCCCACCTCCTCGCCTCCTCGCGCAGTGTGGGATGTCAAGCGCTATCGGACCCAATTTCGCGAGCGTTCCTGACAGCGGGCAATCTGGCGCAGCCCGCGCTGACCTTGCTTCCTGCTCGGACAGTGCGCTCCGCCGCGGTGGGCACGTCACAAGCGCGAAAGACTGAGCATTCATGCGCGCCCGCAATACCGCGCGCGGCGTCACGGCTCCGAGACCTATAATTGGGTTGACAGGCGCCTCTGTTTCCCGTTCAGCTGCTTGTTTTCTTGCTTACCTCCACAGCGAATACATTCGCTCCAAGGAGAGGTAAACAGAAACAGGGATTATCACTTCGGCTTAGGATAACGAATGAATGGACGGCGTGCTTGTGCATGCACAGACGTTGCAGAAAGCTACGCTGCCATCGCGCGCGTGACTCGATGATCGGTTGTTAGGTAACGCGTCGGGAATATAGGCGGCGCTAAATACCTATTGCGTTAGGACGCTTGGATTTCCCTGTTTTCTTGGCGGCTGCAATACAGTGGCAACTGTATGGAACTCATCACACAGCCTAAATTAGATCAGGGCACGTATTCACAAGAAACCACCTACGTTAAAAACGCCCATAATGGGATATTTCAGCCAATCCTAATGCGTGGCATCAGGATTAATGAAGCGGACTGGCCAATGGCAAGAAACACTTACGAAATAGAAGCTTTGCGAATGCGGTCTTGTTCCGTTCACCGTGTACGCTGCTGACAGACCGCTTGGTACACCGCATACAGGCAGGACGGATGAAACGCCGTGAAAAAAAAAAAATTCTAAGTTTCCCGCACACTGCTCATTCACTGTTGAAGTGCGTAGTCCGCAACCATGTGCGACCAGTGTCGCGTTGCGCTAAAATACCAGACTATACGCGTCCGCGTGTCCGTATCAGGAGCGTGTTCCGCACTTGCTCAGCAAATGCGTGCGGCCCTTGTGTAAAACATCGCGCCTTCTACTGCAGATGGTGTGTGTGCGTGCATGTGTACATGAGAAGAATACGGTGCAACGCACAGCTGCGCGTCCATGCGAACCACCCGGAGGATATGACAACGATTTTATATCGTTCTATTACTTCCTTAGACGCACACACACAAGTGTGTGTGTTTGTTTCAAAGGGGGAAGGGATGAAACCAACGTGTTGAATGTGTAGGTTGAAGCTACACCTACAGTTGGTGCTAATCTCCTCTTTCATAGAGGTGTTCTATATAAATTGCTGTTGATGCTGCACTTTTTATTCATCATGGGAGAGATGACTATCTATCTATCTATCTATCTATCTATCTATCTATCTATCTATCTATCTATCTATCTATCTATCTATCTATCTATCTATCTATCTATCTATCTATCTATCTATCTATCTGAGAAAACAACCAAATAAATAAATAAATAAATAAATAAATAAATAAATAATAGTAGCATTAACTTCCGTCATGGATATAAAAGGAAAAAATTCATTTGCTGCTTTCTTATATATATGATGCAATATTTTTTTCTTCCTGTGAAGTTATTGCTTTCATAACGAAGCACCCGCATTTACGGCATTAAACCACCATGGTCACGGAGGGAGACCCATCACGCATTCACGCCGCGTGTGAGCTCGCGATAGCCGACAGGCGATAATGAGGGTACGCGGCCTGACGGCTCGATGTCCGAGGCGGCACAGCACGGTCAAGAATACTTCTCCGCACAGCTTGAAGGACGTGTAATAAAGCGCTGCCTTGGTACCCGAAGGAGGGACAAAATAAAAGGAGTAAGCCCTTCCTGACGCATGTTTGGTTCCGGATTCTTGGTTCTTTCCCACGCCCAGGCTTTTCACATTACTGTCGTTACCATCATCATTACTTTCCATTCCTCTTTATCACCTTACTCTGTAAACAAGTCATGAGCTTGTGCCCACGCCACGCTTGTGTCTCCGCTAGAAAGCACAAGCTCAGAAGGACCCTTCGACCATTCTATGAATAGAATGTTCCTCTCACCTTTCCAGTCGAACGCATTTTTATATGCACATGACCTTTTAGAATCTGTTTCGTGACTGGGCGAAATGTGCATGAACTTCGCCTCAATAAGTCGCATGCCACTCCGCGTGAGAAAGACGCTGTATCACGCCGTGTTATTTCATTTCGGTGCCACTGCTAAAGAAGCGAAAAACATGTTCTACACTCGTCAACGAGACAAGCGCCTCTTCCATTCATTCGTTATACATTTGTTGTGCACCCTAACACCCGAACAAAACTTGCATTATTTGTCAGTGCGGGTGTTGTAAATTATACCAATGTACTCCCCTCCTTTTCCATCGCAATAGACTCCACTCCTCCTTGGGCATTGTTGGACCGCTCGCAGTATTGTAAAACACACGAATAATAAATAAAATTTTACTTACCGCTGTTCTGGCTTCACCAACTGCACGCGTACGCAGTGACGCTTCCGATAGTAAGCGTAAGTCTGCTCTTCCCCTTTGTAATCTATCTACACGCCGGGCCTAACAAGAACGTTATATTATAAATAAAATAAACATAACAATCATTATAAACGAAACGAAGGCGAAACAAATGGACGCTGAAGGTTTCTGGCCTTGTACACTCTAAAAAAACGAAAAACAAAACAAAAACAAAAGGACAAGCCGCTTCAAACGAAGTGCAAGCGTGATAAAAATACGGCACGACGTACCGATCGCAGGCTGCGATTGCGTGTGTCTCATGCGTTTATTCAATAATGAATCATTACCACTCGGCTGAGTTCGTTACCATTCATTACGAGAGCTAGAGTGCTGAACGTACAAAATAAGGCGCAAACACATGCACGTAGCAAGGAGTATGCGAAAATAAGACAATCATAAGGAAGCGCCTTCTTAGGATCGTTATATCTTCGCGTGCGCTTACAGGTTTGCACGTTCACGCGTTAGCACCTTGGTTGGTGTATTCAGTTTCAACAAACCCGCCCAACAACCAGCTCTGAAATAACTAGTGCGCACTTGCGAACGTCAAAGCGACTGGATGAGCCCGCACGTACGTAGCATGCGCCTGTAGAGCTGGCTTCTTTGCAACAAGACCTCTAGTGCGGAAAAGCCTACTTTTCTGTTGCCCGTCGTAGGCGAGCGACAGCGCCTTGGAACCGTTTGTATGGACGCGCAAACTAGTTTTAAAATGACCATTGTTATCGCACCTTTAATTTAACGAATCATATCAGGGAACATGTGGCGTTACTGAAACAAGTCATTATAGCTCACGAAACGGGGCTAGCTTGTTTTACAGAGTTTTGGTCTATCGCGCTGGCTTTAAAACTAGTGCGGCGGGCGACGAAGAAAAAAAAAAAAGTGAACAAAGGCCGCAGGCTGTCAATTTTTTTGGTGGTAAGGAGAAGACCTATAGATTGTCATAATGTTGCGCACATGCTCTTATACCAAGTATGGACGACGCTGAAATATTATGAAAACTTAACACATTCTTTTCGTCACTGAAGTGTAACAGCGAAGTGAGGACTGAAAACACCTTATTAGAGGAAGTTCCCAAAGTCTGTAACTTGGGCACTTTCCAGAGTTCACGGACGTTGCGCGGCATTGTTACGACTTTACAGTAGACAAACACATGCAGTGTACCAGCGGTGGTGCGACGGACCTTTAGTTTCCTTCTGCCCCGTACGCACACGATATGACACTGATTCCGGCGTTCCTCTTTGCTCAGTTCTCTTCACCTGTATCCCCACCCTCCTCTTCACATGGGAGTGCTGAGTTCGATTCGCAGTGCCGCCGGGGCACCCACCAGTTTTTCTAATGGAGAGAGATGTACCCAGACCTAGCGCTCTGTGGTGTACGTAAGTAAAAGGTGTTTTTTTTTTTTTTCAGAAGCGGGAATGTTTCTGTAGCCCCTGCGGGAGCACGTGTCAGCTCCAACGTGTGGGTAATATCCCCAGCCTCAAGAAGGTTGCCTCGTCTTAACGCTCTCTTCTTTCAGTTCCATTACCCTTATCTTTACTCCCTTATTACCACTTCCCCTGGCAATGTGACGTCTCAACCAACAGATGGTTACCGTACACGGCGAACCGAATTTTTTTGCCTTTCCCAAAGATCTTTCTCTCCACTTCGTGCTGCCGTCAGACTTCGTTAGCAGCGATACCTCGCTCAAGGCAAAGAGCTACTGTGCACGCGCGGCTCAAAACGCCCTGCTCTTGCCGTCAGCCGCGAACACTAGGCGTGCACTGCCGATACTGCCATGAAGGGACCCAACCGAGGCCCATGCCGGCAACACAAAGAACGGCCACTATGAGCGCAAGTCCCGGCCGTACGGTCTTCCTAGTTCGGTGCAGTACTGAATGACGCTGAATGCGTCTGAAGAGGATGTGTACGTATACGTGTAGCTGCGGGAAAATAAAATCCTCTATTAAGTTTCGAAGAGGAACAATGAGCGTGTTGAAAGAAGCGAAGGCAGTGTACGTTGTACTTGCACGACGCCAGCGAGGAAAAAATGAAAAGAAATACCAGCAGTGTCGTCTGGTGCTAGTTCACTTGCCTTGTTTGCACTCTTACCTCGTTATCCTTTTTTTTTTTACTCAATTGGCGCCCAGCATTTAACGCGAAGCGAAATTGAGGTAAGGTCTGTCTGCTTTATGTAACTGATCTACATGAGCAACTCGTAACAATATATGCATAGAAACAATGGTCCACAAATTTTATTCCGCAGCGCTATCGAGATAAAGGAGGGGTGGGGGGGGGGGGGGGGATGACGCATAGCACACTTTGGCGTGTTTATGCACGGTATGCGGTAGAACGTGCTGGTTGTGATAAAACCAAGTGCGCCTGCAATTTATGTAAATTCGCGACTAAATTGTTATTGTGGAAAAAATGCAATGTTCATTAGTGTCGGGCACAGCGTGCTCAACAATTTCACTGAGTGCGAAATTAGTGAATGCTACAATAACATTACGCCAGCGTTTAATGCAATGAACGACACGTATATACCGGACGTTCGTGACCGTATAACGTCCAATGTATACGCTTAACCATATATGAGATAATGTTGTCACGTTATAAATCTACGTCAGGAAAAAAAAAAGCATGAAATTTTAACAGAGGGCATCTGCCTATAATGAGCCTACATGAGACAGACAAAGAACGAGCACAGAGACACCGGAACCAGTGTTTGGAGAATAGTTGTTTACTACCGCCCCTTTCAAGTACATTGCACGGACGATTGTGTAGGTAGTCAGGGCTAACAATACAATGAAATAGGAGTCTGAAAGCACGTCCTTCGGCTGCGCACGCTCATTTCAAGTAAGGCATTACGCAGCAGAGCTCAGGCGCGCAGACTACGGGCACAACAGAAGGCAAACAAACAGTACGAGCGTCGACTGGTAGGCTAGTTCGACGGCTAGTTCAAACTTCTGTCCTTGTGAGGGAACACACCTGCTGATGACGTCATTCACAGCACCCTGGAGGCCTGTTCTGTCGCCTAATTGAACGAACCTCACATCCTTAGCATCTGCAGCACTGCACGCAACCAGCGCCACGTAGACACGTAATATATCCTACAGCACGGCGTGGTGCTTTCCGCGTCAGGGCATACACCCGACGAAGGAGGAGGAGGCTTGGGAGGGAGGAAGAAGAAACGAGCTTCCGCTCCCGCTGCGCCGAGACGCGCCTTGGGACGAGGTGATAAGCACCGCACACCGCTTCACACACTGGCGGCATGCGAAAACCCATCCCGTGTGATGAACTGCAGGCGTATCCCACGGGGCGGCCGACACCAATTTGACCTAAGCAATTTAAACCAGCAATACCTTTTCCATCGTCAGTGCGGTCGCTCGAAAATGAGATTTTTTTTTTATTTTCTTTTTCGTAATGAGAGCTGCTCGCTGCGCGCTGCTCTTCGTCACAAACCGAATTTCGCTATCATTCCAGCTGCGAATTTCTTTGGCTTTCACTAATAGGATACTCGCGGTTGGCTGCATTCGTTGCTGTGCGGCATCGCCTAGCAACGGCGAAGCGGAGCTGGTTAAGCGTTGAGTATTTATATCAGTGCACCACACATGCCGACATCCCCATCCTTCCTCTCAACCAATCACACGTTGTCCTATCTCGCTATAGTGACTTAACGTCTTTTGTTTTGTGCATGTTTCCTTGTTTATGATATGTGTAGATGGCCCACTCACCGCATTCAACTTTCCGGATGATGGGAGAGCGCACCGGGTAGGTGGAATTCATGCTTTTCTTTTTTTTTTTCTAAAGTATAAAATTGAAAACAAAGAAGAGACTCAAGGATGCGCTGATAATCTCCCTAATGACGCTGATAACACACTTACATTAGCTTCTGTACAGAACGGCTGCGCCTGCACAGTACTTTTTTATTGAAAACCAGGATATCTAACGAACCTACATTGATAAATTAGGTGCACTTTATGAAAAACTTTCTTTATGAGGATTATATGGTTTGTTTTAATTATGAAATGTTATTGAATACCGTTCTGTTATACTCTGTATCTGACCTGTCTGTTTGATTTTTAACACTGGACCGGAAACTAGCCTTCCTTGGCTATCGGTCCGGATAATTGTTTAAGTGTGTTTGTGCGAAGAAAAATAAAGCACTACAACTACTAAAAAAAAGTGCAGTGTACTCAGGCAATAAACTAGTACAAGAATGCCTTCGTGTTGTCCGATGCCGCTGCTGGCGGCAAAATCTGTGGCGAATGTTGCAACAATACATTCTAGCTCTCGCCGACACGCAAGGCAAAAAGACGAGCGTCGTCTTTTCCGGTAGGCTGAGTCATCAGGTTTACATGTTTAAAAAAAATACGGCGAAAGAAACAAAAAAGAACGAATAGTTGAGGGTGCATGAGGGTAGGAACGTTAAAATGCCTGCAACAGACTTTTCAAGGAGCGAAGGACAATGACACGCCCATCCGTACAAGCCAAAAAAAAAAAAGAAAAAGAAGGAAATTTATTGCCATCCATTTGCTTCACCAAAAGCATGCAACGCCCGAGAAACTGTAGTTGACTTCTCGTCGCTTGGAAGCTGGTTGCGCCATTATCAACATAACTCGGCAGACTAACTACCCATTCGCGTTGATGCTACTGAGCCGAAGTATTCGATTACTCTGCCAGCATGTGGCCTATGGATGTCTTATAGCCTAAGGGCAATAAATGGTTTAGTGCTGTAGCGTTATCGTTCTCCGTCATCGCTTTACTGGCTTAGCCGACGGCCGCTACGGTATGGGGCAAGCGTATGACGGTAATGACATGAACTGACGACAATTTGGAAACGTATCGCTGACAATATTTACTGCACGATCCCGTCTGGAAACGGCGGGCTTACATTACAACGTCGTGCGCAGACCACATCGTAAAACCAGCCGGTTTAGTGAGCTGCACGTCGCAAGCGACAGACGGACGGAGCCACTGGGACGTCTGTCTGTCTGTCTGTCTGTCTGTCTGTCTGTCTGTCTGTCTGTCTGTCTGTCTGTCTGTCTGTCTGTCTGTCTGACGAAAGTGAGCGTTAGTATATAGCTCATCGGACTCTAGCCTATTCTGGGCTGCACGTTTTTAGCGGGGCATACTACGGTTTGGCGCGCGTAACGAGCAGAAAGGCTGCACAGCGGGAAGTATAACGGAAGGAACGAAGAAAAAAAAAAAACTGTTCGCGAGGGGAGATCTCTGGCTGTCGCGTCGAGGGCTGCTGTCTAATAGGGGTATGTGGCTATTCGCGTGCCTTAGGATCACGACACACAATAAAGAGGGGCAATAAATCGTGGCCCCGGTATTCTGCGTACAGGGTTGACATAGAAACGACAGAGACAGCCGGCCTATACACGTCGCCACGAAAGTTTGCGCCTACTTTAGGATTAGAAATGTCGCATTAGTTTGGAAGTCTGAGCCTTTTTATTTTCTTTTTGTTTTCGCCTTATCGCTTTCTGTAACGATACAAAGCCGGCTTACAGTGTTCTTTAGTTCCGTATACATTGACGACGATTTATAATGGTCGTAGATAACAAAGAAAGAATCCATGATCTGAACAAACTTTATTGTAGGCGAGACATTGGATAGGAAGAGCTGTTTGTCCTGCGAGACTACGCGTATTTGTATGCGCGTATTTGTAAGCAGGTCTTAAATTTGTTTGACGCATTGGTTGATATATTTATTTGCGATGCTGCTACTCGTTAGAGAACTCTAGTTATTGTGCTTTTCTTTAAGAGACGACTCTGAAAAATTGTTTTATTTCTGCGAGTTGAGCTCAAATAACTTTTGCATAATATATTACCTGCACCCCTTTCCCCTTATCATTCGTGATGCGATGCCCTTATCATTCGTGTTAGTCATACATTCGAACCCTTCGATGCCGATTTTCGTAAATAACAAGAGTCCACGAAACTTGGCTGCTGAGGTCGCGGGATCGAATCACGGCCGCGGCATCCGCATTTCGATGGAGATGAAGTGCTACATAACCGTGCACTGTGCAGTGCTATAGTGCACGTTGGTTGCTGTTGACGTACGTTGCTTAAGTAGTGGCAATACAAATAACAATCTCGTGCTAGCCAGTAGGGAGCTCCTGCTTCAATTCCTGCCCATACTGTCATAAATTAACCATAACGGGGAAAAAAGGAAACGCCGTAATCCTTCGCGCGCGGAGAAGGGAACGGCACGTCGCCGCTTTGCACCCTGCCTGTTTTCTCTTTCGTGGGCGTCCCCCCGCTGTGCTCGGAGCGCGCGGTTCATCGGGGCAGAACCCTCGGCCGCGACAGGAATAGCATATCGAGGCACGCGAGAAGAAACGGGAGAGCGCTGCTTGGGCGGCCTAACCGCTGCTGACTCACAACACCCGTCGCGGCGGCACGGACGGTGCACAGCGCGCACCGCAGTGTTGGCGTAGCGCAGCGCTAAGGTCGCACCGAGCGCGACTGGGCCGAAACGGCGTCGTCGTCTTATTGTCACCGCGGTCTCTGAGAGAGGGGTGCTTCTCAAACCAAGAGATCATCTCTAGCCTAGAACACGGACGCACACTTAATCCTACCGAGGAAAGACACAATGGACACTTTACTGAAATAGAATGAAAAAAAGCCGACGAACTTCTACAAAGAGAATTGTGTATGCTACGCATTTTATCGATAGTAGACGCGTCCGCACCTCTGATAAAAGAAGAAAAAAAAAAAAGGGGGGGGGGGGGGTGATGGGTAAGCTTCACTAACATTTCCTAACCTATCCGAAAGTCACAAGACGACTTTAGCCAAGTCAGTGCTGGTATCATGCGAGTAAATGCGATAGATTTCCCACGGCAGTATTCAGACAGACATGTACACATTTATGGTGTATATTTAAAATTGATTGTAACATTATATGATATACTTTGTCTATACCTTACGTTAACGCTAGTAGTTTTCTCCAGAAATGGTTCACACGAAATGGGGTTTCCGATTCAGGGACCGTATACACAAAAACAACTTAAAACAAAAAAGTTCTTAAGAGAAAATATCAGCCAATACCGATGTTGGACATATTACAGAAGCCGACCGACCAACGGCAAAAAGCACTTACGCAAGAGAAGTTTTGTGAATTCAGCCCCTGATCTGGAAATGTGGACCAAATTATTCCCGGCTTACGTACTTAGACAAATGAATTCGCGGCAGAGATTTACACCCACTTCCCCCTTCAAATCGATCAGCACATCCGCCTGAAAATTCTCCAGCTAATAGCTTCGTATCCCTCCCCCACCCCACCACCCCCCTGTTCTCGTAACACCATGTAAACCACATTCCCTCCCCATCCCCCTTCCCCACTCCCCGGATGAAAAATCTGGATAATTTCCTGGTTCGCTATAGCAAGCCAGAGCAGTTCACGAAGTAGAAAGCAATGGTTTAGAGGGCCACTACGCGTGGAGCATGTTTCTACCATGCACAATTTCGTAAATATCTCGCTTACAGGAATGAGACGACTGACGAATGCTACATGTTAGCACTGCCTCGCCACTGTTATTTTCTGTCGTGAAAATGTCGTAAGCACTGCAGATTTCAGCCGAATTCGTCTAATTACAGATACACTGTTGGTTGAGCAGAACTTGCCCTTGGCTTATAGTTGCCATATAACGCAATTGCCGTTATTGGTATCGACGAACAGGATATTCGAGCTGTGGCGCAAGGCGCGTGGCTGCTTCGATGCGCGCTCGATACACCGAACCACGCGTTACGGCTTCTAGCTAATGAGCGCAGGCCGCTGTACTGGGGTGATGAAATATTCGCGCGTTAAAGCCCCCGTGCCCCGAGCGAGCTTGCCTGAATAATTGAACCCACGCAGGAAGTGCTGCTATACGTGCAGCCGAGGCGCACAACACTGCGACTCGCGATCAATATCGCGGCTGTCAGACGCCTGACTTCACGGTTCGTAAGACGTGATGACAAATTCACACGGTAGGCAGGCAGGGAAATGGGCTGAAACAGCGTCAGTAATGGTGAGGGTTTAACTCCGCCAGAAGGTATGCGATGTCAAGGTTTCCCTGACTTGACGGGGGCGAAAATGAAAAACATTCGAGTACTTGGCGTATGTCAAGTACGCCTAGATGGTCAAAAATTATCCACCACTTCTGCTGCTGCATCTCTCCAAGCCTCTCTATCGTTTTTGCGTGTTAGGCGCTAAAACTGATGCCTAGCGTACATTGTATAATTATGCTGATACTGGCAACACTCTGAGGCGTGGTGACCATGACGTGTTTTGAGCGCTTGCAATCGTTACCGCATATTGTGTTTGCAGCGCACAAAAGCGCGACCTTCGATAACAGCTTCTGGTAACTGGGGGAGCCGTTTTTGGGGAGTAAATAATTCATCTTCTTACTCCTCAGTCTTGCCGCACTGATGTTTGGTTCAACTGCGACAGTTTAAAAATCAAAACACAAATTTCCTACCGCGCCGAATGCGCTCATGTTTTGCCACATGTATCTGTGACGGAAAGACATTAAGACGCAATGCATTATTAAAGTGCAAATACTTGGTGTAATGATCCCTTTAACAACTGCGCATTGATGGAAAAGTAAGCTACTTTAGAGCCGACTGTTAGAATGCAATGTATACACACTGGGGCTACACATATTTAATGTAAGTGTGTTCACACACACGCAACAAACATACAAACCTACTAATCATAAAAGAAAACAATAAAAAGAACAAACTGAACTCGAAGTATGCCACTCTTATGCAATGAAATGAACCAACTGAGAGAAGCGACCCATATACACGCCTTTTAAGCAAAATTGAATCTTCACCGTGCAATAAAGGCATTATAGTGCAGGTAGCGCAACAGTGATCGCAAGAAATAAATTTATAGAATATGCGCACCAAATCTAACCATTTAATAAACTGCAACAAAATTGCGTAGAGTCATGAAAACGAATCTGTGTTTACCAACACAATAATCGTTTATCATTTTCGTAATGAAAAATTAATGTTCCTTCAAGTGGAACAGTTTCCACCAGAAACAGACTCATTGTTGATAATATTTCAAGACAGTCAGCACTGTGATTACACGAACATCGACGATACTGTGACAGCGCCTGCACGCTTCTAACGACGGCTTGAGAACTGGCTTCTCCACAACAATGTTGCGCTTGGGGTCAGTGCATGCATACAATTTCATCTTTGGGTGAAATACGAGAATGGGTGTACGAGAAACATTCACAATAACTGCTGGGTCTTTTACGTGCTAGATAAACGGCACAATTATGAGGAACATCGTAGGGGAGGGCTCCGAAAATTTCGACCTACCGGCTTCTTGAACGCGCGCGTGATAACGCACAGTGTGTGGGCCCCTATAACATTATCGCCTCCACGGAAACTGCGACCGCCGCAGCCGGGACCGCCAACCGGCATCTTTCTGGTCAGCAGCTGATATGGCAAGCATTCTCGTCTCGCAAGATTCTTCGCGCCCAGACCTAGAGCACTGGCTGATCGTGCCAACCAAGGGAGCTTATTAACCAGCGTACGGGTTAATCGTATTAACAAACATACCGGCCAGTTAATTGCTCCGCTTCACTGAATATTTAATTAGTCGGAGCCCTTACTTCGGTAATCTGAAGGTAAAGCAACAAAAAATAAGGAAAGAAAGAAAGCCACAAGTCGAGGGGAGCCGGGAAAAAGAGACGAACCTTTGTGGAGTTCTGCTCGGTGTGCTACTCGCAACAAGTTTTACGGCACGTGGTGCTCAGCTTCCCGCTTTCGCTTCCCCTTCGCTGATTTTGGTTCTACATTGGCAATCTTAGGAAAAATAAAAGAAAGAAAGAAAGAAAGAAAGAAAGAAAGAAAGAAAGAAAGAAAGAAAGAAAGAAAGAAAGAAAGAAAGAAAGAAAGAAAGAAAGAAAGCTCGCCCTTATCTTCTCTGGACTGTGCCATTCGTTGAAACACATTAATCTGCGTGGCCACGAACAGCCCATATACACTGAGATAATGGAAGATGCGGTCGATTCTAACAAAGACAACGCTATCGGACGAGGGATCGGGCGGACAGACTTTACGCAGCTCCGGGTGCACAGGCTTTGCAAGAGCGTCTGTACTCTTGACCAAAACCTTAACCGCTAGAGAAGAAACAAAACGCTGAGCGTCTAGTAAAGAGAAAAGAACAAAAGAGTTCGTAATTTAAAGGCGTGACAGAATTCCTCCATATGCGAGTTACACTGCTAGGCGTGGCACCTTGCGCTTAATTATAACGGCGTGGCAGTATCACGCGATAGCGCTATTCGCCTCTCTCTGTCACCGCCGACACACACACACACACACACACACACACACACACACACACACACACACACACACACACACACACACACACACACACACACACACACACACACTTCGCCTTACTACAAAAAGAAGCAATGAAGCACTCGGAAATACACAAACGCGCTTACGCATTCCATCCTATCGGTGCATGGAATCGAGTCTGCGTGCGCACCGACGCTGCCGAGGCCCGAAATATATCGCCAACAGAGGCTGCACCAAAAACAAGCGAGCACGCGGAGACAGTCGGGGAGTCGCCACCAACTGCGACCCTGGGCGACGGCGCGAGGGAAGGCGACCACGAGGCACGCACCATTTCCCGACGACCGCGGAAAACCATCACGCTCCCCCGTGTCCGGTGCTCTTTGTTCGCCGTTGCGTGCACCGCTTTTACGGCGATTCCGATGTCATTCTGCGCTCCCTTTTCGCAGAGACGCTTGCCAGGCGCCCGAAAGTGCTGGGTAAGGACTCTGATGCCGGGCTGCTCGCTCGACGACATGGCATCCGTGTTGCCCCTGCGTAATGTCCCGAGGCGCGCTCTAAATTCGCATTCTTAGATGCGGCGCTGATGCGAGCTTGGGAGTGGTGGGGACACTTATTTTTCCCGGGCCGTTGGGGTATTTATTTTCTCGAAAGTTTCTTGCGAGTCTGATCCTTGTACACACTACTGTACGCAACGGTCTGTTCCACGCATGCACTGGAAAAGAGAACTCGTGTCTATTTTGTTTTTTAAATAAATCTTTGCACTCCCCGCGAAGTCGTGGTTTCTGCAAAGCGACCCCTTACATGCATACCCTGTCTCTTTGCATGTTCTTGTCCGCGTTCTCAAGCGCACAAAGTTAAAAAAAAAAGGAAGAAAAGGAAATAAAAGCAAGAAATAATGAGCAGGAAGGAAAAGAGTCGGTTCTTCTTAAAAGAAGGCGGCGTGGAATCTTCCCAGTACTTCTCCGTTCTATTTCACTTTTCCATCTTTGCAGCTCGAACAGTTTCGGCGACCAAGAAACACGGCTTCCCCTTTAAAGGCTCACATAAACATCGATCTCCAGCGCAAGCACGGAACAAAGGGAACTAGCGGCGGAAGGTGCGGCGAAGACAATTGCCAGCACCCCGCTGAGACTGCAGAATGGGAATTGCGTCCGAAACACTCGCTCCTTCAGCGCGGCCGAAATACCCATTGGCGCTCGCCGACGCAGCCAGCATCCGGTAGTCGAGACAACGCACCGCACCACCGGCTGCCGCATCCTGCGATGCGGGCTCTGGAAAGCGTTCGCGCTTTTTCTCACCTATATACGCTTATGCCCGAACGTCTACATTCGGGATCCTCTGTGAGAGCTCGTGGGCCTTCGTGCTCCGTGATTCGTTACTCTAGCGGTGTGTGTTTTGTTACGTGTGACTGAACCGTACAGCAAGGTGTAGATCACCCCCGTTATCACTTTCTCGATTTTAGTTTTCTTTAATAGACCGGTGCTCTGTACATGTATCTTTTTCTGCTGGGCTCCATAAGCACTACAGAAAAAGCAAAGAGGGAAAGAGATGACATGAAGGAGGAGGAGGATGTAGCCTTTCAAGTTATTCACCGGATTCCCTGAGGAAACTTTAGGAGACTCGGACAACTGTTGAAAAGGGGCACAAACGCTAAAGTAGTTTACGCTGACAACGTATTCCCTGAGAACTATACTGTCCTGAATTTGGCCATGATAGTTTCACGTGTTCACAACAACATCCTCGTAAATGGAAGAAGGAATGAAGGTAAAAACTTGCTCATTAAATTTCGCACAGAAACGTTCAGCACATGGACGCCAACGTGACGTTGCAGATATCAGAGACACTTTCTCGTATTTTGGGCACGTTGGCAGAGCGGGATCCCTTGAAACTTCCCATTTCAGGCATTTGGCTTCTTTTGAACACAGTGTACTGTCTTTTCATTTTCCTTTTTTTTTTTTTTGCTTGGAATGATTACGTAGGCCCCAACCTGACGCTGTAAAAATCTGGGATGGCATGATGAGCTGAACGGGAACTTCAAGGCGGCGTCGCCGTTTGAATTACCTTTTCCCTGGTTTTCCAGCTTACCAAGTGTCCATGCGAGGCAAAAGTGCGGTGTATTTGTCAGTGCTGAAAGGTAATCCACTTATCCGAAGAAGATAGCGTCGCTTTAGTCTCCAGATGAGGCTCTCTCAACAAGCCACCAGTGGGGTTTGGCAGGCCTGGGGAAGTGCACTGCTTTATTAACAGCAGTTATTATTATTATTATTATTATTATTATTATTATTATTATTATTATTATTATTATTATTATTATTATTATTATTATTATTATTATTATTATTATTATTTAAAGGTGCCGCCCAGACGAGTAAACACGTAAAAGACGAAACAGGGATGATGCGTGCCGACTCGCCAATCTTCTTTTACGAGGGACGCGGTAAAAATTGTAAGAACGAAGGGTAAATAAATTAATGCGTAACGGGAGCAGCAGCTCGTCGTCTCGACGCAGCTTCAAGGGGAAAGCGCTACTGCGCAGAGAAAGAGAAAACAGGAAGGAACAGGAGTCCAGATGCAGCTCCAAGAGAAGCGCGCTGGAAACCCAGACGGGTCACGTTTGCGCGAGACCCCGGGCGTAAACACGGCACGCGTCTTCTTCGTCTCGCTGCTGTACACTCGCGTAAACATCTGCGCCTCTCTGTTTGCGCATGACCGATACACAAGAAGAAAAGCAGCACTTTCGACAGGCAGCGTACAAGAGGGAGCTCTGGTTAGATGTGCGCACATATAGGGAGCCCGTGAAATCACTCAACCATTAACTAGCGACACGTTTCTTATCGAAGCGAGAAAAAGAAATGCGCGACCATGATTAGCACACCACATGTACTTGGTTAGCGCAGAAGCTGCCCACATGATAAGCACCTTACGGACTCACCCGCGTACACTAACAATTTAGACCTTCGTCCAAAGTGGCAGACATAGCCAGAAAGCTATAGACCGTCTTCGTCTAGTTTCCTCGCTATGGCGATCACTTTATCCGGGACCTGAATGCAGCACCGATACGAGAGAGTGTAGTGCATATACGTTAGATGTGTCACATGCAGGGGCATGGCCGCTACATACAACTAGTGTTCTGCGCACACGTTCCTTGATGGCGATGGTGGTTGTGGTAGTGCTGGTGATGCTGATTATGATGCCATTCGTGTCTTCTTCACCCCTAGTGTCTCGTTTTTGTGTGCAGCGCCGTTCTCTTAATAATGAATTATGACACCATTAATCAGATTTCCCCGAGAGTGGTAGCTAGTCCTATAGCAAAGAAAATAAAGCAAAAGCTTTAGCTTCTTTTATATTATAGCTAGCGCTCTGAACAGGAGCACAGCAACTACCTGGGCAAAGCGCAGCGGTACCGCAACACGAATTGACCCGTGACGGTTTCCTCGCGTCCAACTGAAATAGCTCGGCACAGGGAGGAGGCCTTCGCCAACGAGCGAACAGTCGGGGCGCACTCGTCGCGAGTGGCCCTGCAAGCGACGCCGCCGTAGAGCGATTCCCGACGAACCGACTGATAGGCTCCACGTGGTTTCTGTCTATAGCTCGCCGAGGAAACAGCCGGGGCGACACGACGTTTTCGGCGGAACGGAGGTGTACAAAGAGACTCGGGACCGACACCGAAATAGTCGAACACGGGGCACGAACTCCGGCGCGGCGATCGCGCGCTACTGAGAGTGCAGGCCGCCCGCGCACTCCCCGAAACTGCGAAAGATATGTGTGCGAATGCATTTTAGGTTATCGCCACACACCTTTTTACAGCGAATACTCGTTTTCCTATGTACATCGCCGGTTGCCCCTCCACGGTGGTCGATGTGGTTATGGTACTCAGCTGCTGATCCGAAGGTCGCGGGAACGTGTGTGTGTGTGTGACAGAAGAGATCCCACGATTTCTTTTTCTTTGTGATAGCGTGACATCATTACGGATTGCCAGCTCTTAAACTCCAATCAGCCCTTACTTATAATGAGTTCGGCAGCAGGGAATACGTACCACCGAAGAAATAGCGATCCTCCTCGAACGCTGGTCAGGGACTTAATTGTTGTGCACATATTCCATGTGCACATATTCTGTTTCTGCAACCGTTATTATTTTATCTATCTATATCCAAGCATTTTGTTATCCAAAGTCATCGACATCGGCCCACAGATGTGGTGGAAGTTTCGCTTTTAAATCGCAAAGAATTAATAGATGCGCAAAATATTTGTTGCCTGCTAGGTTCGTTATACCTTGATGTTCTTTTTTCAAATTGAGTTATTTTTCTCTTTGGTGTTTACAGAACGAAACATGAAAACCAGACTTTCGTTTCTTGAACTTTCAACCCAATATCTCCGCGCCGGTACGTCAGCGTCTATATGAATTTACTTTGGGGAATACGATTTAAGTAGATTTAGAACGTTTTGTACTCGGGCAATTCTGGTGCGAGGAACGTTTCCCAAATCTTGTTAGGTTAACATTTGTTTATTCTGCGTAACACTCTTCACTGGCAAACAGTAAACTGTAGTTACAACAAGTAGACGCTGCCTTAAAAGCACTGACACCGCGGCAACCTGCTGCGCGGACGTCAGTGCGTCGCCACTAACCGAGCTCCGCACTTCAATGTGTATAGTGCGTATATCTTGTCATGCTTCCTCTTAAATTAAGAGCAGTCAGTGTGCTGTTGAACATGCGTAACCTAACCGCACATTGCCAACAACCCTGCTTACGCCTTCTTTAAACGCGCGCCCTGAATATCCGGCTCAGCAAATGCGGCCATAGTGCACCTCCGGTGCTCCGGAGTGCGCAACCCCGCACTGTGAACCGCATCAGCAGTCCGGTGCCTACGCACGGGTTTCCCAATCGGGCGGATCCGCGCGGTCGTACTCCCGCGGCCGCTTCCGGGTCGGGGCGCGGTTCTCGAAGAAAACGTGCCCGGTTTAGAAAAGGCGACGGCCACCCACGCCGTCTAAACTGTCTACGAGTCGGGGACGAAATAACGCGCCCTGCGTTTTTCCGCACCCACGGGGACCCATTCGTCGCGCTATGCGGCGATCTTTGTGCGCAGGTGATGTTCACGCGATAAATCGCCGTGGTTTTTTAGCGCACCATTGTTTGCCACCTGGTTATTAAACTTTTCTTACATAATACCGGTCGTTATATCGGCGATATCACGCAGCCGTCGTGAGAAACAAGAAATGCAATCAGATAAGGCTCGTGCACAGGTGGGTGGCATCTGAATAGGTCGTTGTTTTTATCAGAGCGACGCATAAAATTGGCTAGAGAATAACAATGGCAGTTAGCACGATGCAGTGTTTGACACGGTAGAGGGAAACATAAGCGGTGATGAACACACACACACACACACACACACACACACACACACACACACACACACACACACACACACATCCTGGGAAAAGTTGAGGTGTGTGTGTGTGGGGGGGGGGGGGGGGGGGTGAACAACTCTGCCAACGTTGCGCGGAGGACGTAAGTTACACAGGAACCTTTTTTTTTATATTAGCGACTCTGCAATCCCCTGGCAAGATAAATTGCGCGAAAACTCACATACACTTAATTCGGTGCTGCAAACCCCGTGCTAATAAAACATGTAACGTGCACGTGTTCTTGCTAAAAAGTAGCACTAACTATAAAGACAGCGCCACTTTTCGTCTTATATCTACAAACCATGCGCAGCGTATTCACTTTCACATACTGTGGATATCGATACATGTATGCAAACGACTCTCTCGGCGAGCAATGGAAGGAAAGCACTTTAAAAATATATAGGATCTATACCTACCGGACGAAATTATGAAATGATCGCTGAAAAAGAGATGAAATAACATGGAACATCGCTAGAGCCTGCGTTTCCACGAGCGGACTTGACTTCGTTAAGGCAAGCACCATATCAGAGGTTCTCAAGCAACTTCGTCCCAAGGAACCCTACCCAAGCTCCGAGGAGTCCTAAGGAAGCCAGCTCCCTCCGCGGACTCCGGTGTGCAGCTATCTGTGCCATGTTTATTTGGCGGCGAGTCCGAAAAATCAAGGATGTTAAAAAGAAACTATTTCAGTGTAGTGGGCATGCACTCAATGCATGTAGCGAACGTCATTTTTTCTGCACCAAGAAATCGGTGTCTGGCTCTGTCACACTGGAGGCCTGCCTCAAGTTAACTGGTCAGCTTATAGTATGCGCTGTGAATACATTTTCCTTACAGTCGGGCACGCAATAAAGGGCGCTTAGATGTTTTGTCACGGAACAGAGGAAAATACCTCTGTTCCGTGTGGAAAATACCAGGAACAGAGGACACGGAACAGAGGAAAGTACCTCGGTGGGTGGCGGAACCCACTTTGAGAGCCCATGCACTACACCACGGAGCAACCACTCGAAAGCGAGTTACACAGTCGAATCTGCGCTGAGGCGGCATTGCGAGTCGGCTTTCTCGCCTCGCACGAATAAAAGGGAGGCCACCGCTGTGCGCACAGGTGTATATGGTAACGCGCCGGAGAACACAATGCACAGCAAGCAAAGAGAACGCGATCGCGTGAAGTGAACTTTCCCGTGCGAGATACATACATAAAACTAAATAAAAGAAAAAAAACGCAAACCACAGAGATGGAGTTGAACGCCAGTTGCTCTTGCAGGATTCAGCACCGCTTCTGTATGTTTTGTGCTCTTACATTTAGCGCGATGCAACGCCGAAACGACCGAGAGTCCGCCTTCTTACGAAATTCATTTCTAGCGCGCTGAACTCACGGTCCGACACGGCACCGTAAGAGCACGTCCCAATCCTCCGGGGGTGCCTATACGTGCCCGTCAGTTTTACATTAGCATCGATCTGGCCGGGTGTACGAACGATACGTCGTACGGCCACACGAGGTTGCCTTGCGGCCGCGAAATGGAGAAAAAAAAAAAAGGGGGGGGGGGGGGGAGGAAAACGCGTTATATTCCGGGTTTTATGTCGCCGGGACACCGTAATGTTCGAGGGGAAAAGTCGGCAGGGGAGCCTCGCACTAACGGGACGAAATTGAGCAAGCGGGAGCGCCGTTTACAAGCGGAGACGGGGAAAGACCATATACTTTCGTAAGGTATATGTGTCTCCCCAAGAATGTGCTCCTTTGCGTACACAAGGGATGATGATGATGATGCAGGCATTCTGGACAAACCTATTACGTTAGTGATAACCTCTGAGGTTTCACGTTCGAAAACAACGATATGATTGTGAGAGACACTGTATAGTGGAGGGCTTAGGAAATTTCGACCACCCAGGGTTTTTAAATGTGCACTGACATATCACAGTGCGCGGGCCCCAACATTTCGCCTCCGTCGAAATGCAGCCGCCGTGCCCGGGATGGTTTACTAGGTTATGATAAAGCTCAGCCGACATGTTTAGATAGGTATAACACGATCATTTCAAGTAGCCGCCGTACATAAAGCAGGAGCACCCGACCCCGCAAGCCCTCCTCCATGGCGCAGGCATTTTATTGAACAAAGCGAATTTATCAAAGTGAAATCCCCCTAAAAAAAAAAATTGTAAACTACAACTCAACCAAAACGTACGCACGTTGAGTCGTACGTACGACTGTGATTTGAATGTACAGATGAATGCACTTACCATTCCCTCTCGCCCATTTCTCTATAGGTACCGATCTTCCTCCTCTTGTCCCAACTGCCACTCAACATATGCTGATATTTCGCACTGCCTTTTCTACTGCCCGGCTGCTCAGCAACCGGCTTCCTACCTTCCCCCTTCCCTCTCAGTCACCACCTCGCTTGACCGGATTGGCGCTGAAAAGGAGGAAAGTCAGCGCCCCCTAGTCGCACAGGGGGGTCGGAATGCCCGGCCTGTAAGTTTGGGATGAAGTAAAAGTCTTATACCCCTGACAGACGGGAGAAAGTAGTCATTTGTAGTGAACCCCTTTTTCTACTCTAAAGGACCCTCTGCATAAAGGAGTTGCGCCGATGACACACGGCAGCACGTGAACTTTTTTAGGTGGTTCCTAAGACGAACACTGCAAAAAATGGCGCTCCTTGTTAAAGCAGCAAGATAGTGATTATTTTTAAAAAGTTACGCATTTAATCACCTTTAGCGATTGTGGATCGTAAAAATATCGTTTTTATTGCTGATAGCTAATAATGTTGATTGTTCGTTTCACGCCACGACGAAGCAAATGACACTGCCAGAATCCCGCATGGCAGCGATGTGAGCGTTCGAGAGTGCGGCAAAAGTAAGTCTTTGCGGCCCAAAAAATCTCATTACGGCTAAAAGTTAAAGCAAAGCAAAAAAATACTTGCGGGGTGTTGTAATCTCGTGAAAAGTTCTCTCCCGTTTACGGGTCGTGTACGCTGTTGGCGAGAGTACGCCCTTTACGCTCGAAAAGTAGATCGCCGATCTACCTTTCTGCAAAGGAACTTTGCTGGGAAGGAGATACGCCTTTGTCGTGTGTCACTGGGCATGAACGCCTTTCCGGCAGATGTCCCCTTACCTAAAGTACTTTAGCATGCCCGTGTGTCAGGGGTATTATACTACTACGAGAAAACATAATTCTGTTAGAAGGAAATTTTAAAAAAATGCGATATTTTCTAGAGACGGAGCTAATTTTAATGAACATTCTATACCGAATGACATATACGTGAATGAAAAAATAACCATAACTAACTAAAACAGAAAATAAAAAAGGATAGAGTTCTGACAAGGCTATAGATCCACCTGCAGCCGACAGCTTGCTCCTCCGTCTCTTCATTATAGTGCAGAAAATTCGCATTTGACATAGCTTTTGCCTCTGGAAACACATAAATAGCTTGTTTGGTTCTAGTTCAATAAAATTCAACGGGAATCTATACGGTGTGCGCCCTATATCGTCTAATGGTGGGCGAATTCTCTGCGCAGCCCCACTGATCGCCATCTGGACAACACCACAAAAGGCGCAGCGAATTTCCGACACCAGCCGGGTGCGGGCGACGAAGGGCAAATCGCTCCGAAGGCTTGCTAATATTCATGAACAGTTTCATTAATCAATTAAACTCGAGGATTTCAGTTCACAAAACCACAGAATGATTATGAGGCAAGCTGTACGTAGTTGAGGACTTCCAATAAAGTCTCACAAGAGTTTTGCCTTCCGGCGCCTCTGAGATTCGGTCGCCATTGATGGAAATCCAGCACGAATTCCGCAGCTTTCAAGCGCGACATTTTAGCCAACATAACTACAAGCAATCAGTCATAAGTAAACTAAGGTGCGACAGTTGGTCCATCCCAAGTGAAGCTGGAAGTCATAACGCGTCATCTTGTGCGATCTATTCACACTTATCCCGTGGTCGTTCTCTCTCTCTCTCTCTTTCAGTTATGTACCCAGTTTTTAACCTTGTCGCTTTCAATTTCTTTGTGCCGTTTTTGTTTATACAAGTGAACTATGATTTTAACAAATGGGAGATCTTGTGTTTTATGCCGATAAGAATGCGTGCTGCCACCGCGGGCCGGTAATCGAACGTCGTTCTCGGCCGTTGAACGACATTGTGGAAGGAGGTACAAGGCTGTATATACCGTTCGACCTGGATTTCAAGATCACCATGTCTCTTTCACCCCCATAACAATTAATGCATACGTGTTCTATATTTGCCCTTCCTCTTTTTACATTATTTGTGTCACTAATTACTCCGGCATCACTCGATGTCATTAGCTAGAGGGAAGTAGCTGTAATACTATTGTAGGCACTGATTCGGACTTCGTCTTCATCACCTGTACAAAACCATCATCAGTCATCTTCTCGTGTGTCTTCTTCGTGGGTGCCACCTTGGTTTTCACGGAATAAAGCGTTCCCTGAACCGTGGTATTTCAAGTGGCTTGCACTATATTACTGCTTTGCTTAAATACAAATATGATCGCTTCTATTCCGAAATTCTCCCAGACAGCGTAAAAACGGGAAGAGGGGTTCCTACGATGAGTAGGAGTCAAAAAAAAATATATATATATCACTCAGGAATCAACACTCAACACGCGTTCGGGTATGTCCGACTCGACGTAGCCATTCGATCCTTGGATGCATTTGGCCACTGAATTGACCTAACGGAGAATAGTGCATGCATTCGACATAGAGGCGCGCTAACATGCGAAAATTATGAATATCGAATCTAAGGTATGTTCCACTTGACTCGGTTATCAAATAGAACAGCTCATGACAAAAATGCATATTTCTTAAGAGCTTAAGGATACTTTAAAATGTCAACTGCACCTAAATGAATCACACAGTCAGCGTACAAGTGTAGTAAATATGTTCCCCGTGCGCAAAGTAGTGACATAAAATGCGATGTTTAACGTAGCACTGCCAGCAACGTCAGTCAGCAAGAATTTACCGGCCATACAACGACCAATCGCACTCTTTGAAGAGTAGAACGTACTTGTTACCTATGCTACCCTACACTAAGTGTGCGTAGACTCCTAGTTGTTTTTGAAGAGAACAAAGTAGACGCGTAGAGCCTGCTTATTTCTTGCCGACACTCCATTCCTGCTTTTAATGCTAAAATTACAAACACCAGGCTGTGAACACAATTGCTATAGTAACTTCAAGAATGGCCGTTAAATATTCGAAGATTATCCGAAAAATATTCTCCTCAGTTCAGTCAATTCGATTCACCACTGGCACGCAGTATTCGAGTATCATTCAATCTGGCTTCAAAGTAATTGCCATTTCGCGCAACCCTGCGTTTTGAGATCACGGCCGCTGTGTCATGGAACGCAGCCAGGACGACGGCCCTCTCGCTTTATGTACTTCTTCCCGGGTTCTCTCTGCAGCGACTCCAGCAGGCAAACTGTCGTCTCCACATTCTCTGTCATTTCTACGCGCGCAGCGTACCGTGGCAACCTTGATGAACCCTGCGTCCAGACCGCGTGTTTCCACGGTGTGCATATACACACTGCGATGAGGAAGGAGGCAAGGTGAATGTTTTTTTTTTTCTTTCTTTTCCCCCTCGCGCGGCTTTTCGGCCGTCTTTTTTGAGAGGGCCGCATCCTATTCCTGGACGGCAAGTCGCGGGGCCTTGGTGGGGCGAGGGTTGCGCGCGCTCATCAATTCCTCAGCGCCTCTTTCTGGGAAGGGCCGCACATGTGCGCGAGACGACGAGCTGAGCGAAGCCTTGTTTTACCCCGCTGTTGCGCCCTTTTTCTTTACATTCACTCGTGCGGGCGCATTCGGACAAGCTTAAGTACGGGGAAGACAGATGCACCTCAGGCGGCGGTCTAGACTTTAATTCTGCTTTGAGGAACAGCTTTACACTGTCTCTCTCTCTCTCTCTCTCGAGGTCATTTAAGCGCCTGTTTGTTTTCTTGTCCTTATTCTTTTTCTCGTCTGTTTCGTTCATATGTGAATCAATATTTATACCCCAAGAAACAGAGTAACTTGTCTCATATGCGAGCAACAGACGGCTAAGCGCTTTTATACAGCCTTTGTCTTAGCCTCCCTTTTTTTGTTTCTTTAACGAAACATGATTGCCGGAAACGTCAATTTTGTTGTTCTGCAGGATGATGGCTTGCTTGACTAAAGGGTGTTTGAGGTTAAAAGCGCGAGAAAATAAAAATTCTACGACAAAAATTCAGATGGACAGAACACTGTGTCTGTATTTCTCTGTTGTCTCAATGTTATTGCCACGCGTTTGATCCACAAGTAGTTTCTTTTCTTAGCTAATACTTCTTGTAAACTTTCGCATAGAGATAACGATCATCGAATTGGCAAATCGAAATTTATAGGTGACCCTGATCCTCGACTTAATTACATGTCTCTTTTCCGCGCTTTTCTTGAATTGACTTTGATTAGATATCTTGATGCTTAAACGTCTTTTTAGTTTAAGAGACCTATGCTCTGATATTATACCTATCATGTATAACTCTTGGCTTGTCCGCTTTCGAACAGTTATATATTCTTAATATTTTAGTTTCGTAACACTTTTTCTTTTTTAAGTCGGAGACGAACGGAATTTTTTTTCATTATTTATCCTGATGACTAAATGCCTCTTCAATATAAAGGACCCAAACTTTTTGGTGCAGTTTATATCTTAAATGTTTTAATTTCGTAACGCGTTTCATAAAGCGATTTTAAGTGAACGGGAGGTGCTGCTCAACTAGCAAGAGTGTCACTCGATGCTCAAGGCAGTAATAAACGACACAAACGTTTCTATCAGAATTGAAGTCCGAATCCGCGCACTATCAGCGTATCCGAAGTACGCGCATGTCAGTAATGACAGTTATTGTCTAAACTTCAAGTTTCTTTAATCTCTAGCCACTGCAGCTGGTTCGTGTCTAACGCTATCGAATACCGTGGAGACAAATTATAGACTTTACAGCCAGGCGTGAGTTTTCTTCGCCCAGAAGCTGCCTCATTCAAGGTGCCGTGAAAAGAAAATCCCATTATAAAGTCACAGCGAAGCCGGCTAACTTCGATGGTAACAAGTTTTATGTTTGAGCTGCGTGTCTTCAGAACTATAGAAACGGCTTATTATGCTTTGCAATGTTTGCTTTTACCGTTTTTAACGAAGAGCATCAAGTATGCGAATAGGCTCGAGTCCATAGCCTGTAATAAATGAAAGTCCAGTTTAGCTCTGTAGGTCTGGAGCGACTCTGGCGTAACGTTAGGCCTTTGCTCCAGCTATATGTTTGTCATTCCTGCGCTTCTCTCCCTTCCTTTATGTTTGCAGCATGCGCATGAGCTGAGAATATCCTTATGCAAGCACGTTTATTTGAACTAACGTCATAGTATCTTTGCTTGCGCATTTCGCAAGCGATATTCTAAGGTTCTTAGGTCGCGCTGCTCTTAGGTAAATCGGATTCGTCTTCTGTATCCCATCTATTTAAGCTATCACCCATAGCGCCTATAAGCTCGCAAGGGGAATTGCCTATCGTCTTGCGCAACCAAACGAACTTTCCTGGGACAATGAAATCTTCTACGGCGTAATGCTGTTTGTAGTGTTGTTCGTGAGCTTCGGCAGGATGATGATGATGATGATGATGATGATGATGATGATGACCTACTCATTTTAGGGGAAATGGTCAACAACAACGATAATAATTGCTTGCGTTTTAGGCGCCAAAACCACGATATCATTATGACACGCGCTAGCTGAAGTGCTCCGGTAATTTCTTCCGCGTGGGGTTATTTAACGTGCACTGATAATGCGTCGTACACGGGCCTCTAGCATTGTTCACCTCCATCGGGAATCGGACCGCCGCGGCCGGGATGGAACCCGCCTCCTTCGGGTCAACAGACGACCATCACAGCCCCGCTGTGCCACCGCGGCCGCCGATGGGCAAGAATCGGGCGAACACAACCATGATATTAAGCATCTCATATTTATAACAGAATATTCTGTTAGGGCGACGAGGACCATCTAAATTTTTTAACTAACTATAGTATTGATTTACTTTCCAAAATAAACTTTATTCCCTCACTGTCCAAGTAAAAAATTTGCCATTTGCAAGCGAGACTTTCGTTCCCTTGCTTGTATGTCTTATTGATTGATTGATTGATTGATTGGAAAATATAATTGCCTAACACTTCTGGCGTCTACGTGAGGCTCATACTGTTGACTGATTGAAAGAGGGTAGCTCTGATGATTGATTTCTGGGGTTTTACGTCCCAAAACCGTGATATGATTAAGACATCAGTATGACTACGCACTGTGGACGAAAAGTTGCGAAGTCAGATCAAAAACATTATATCCACAGATTCAAGTCAAGCAGTTCAGTTGAAGGTAGAACATAGAACTGGTGGTGTCTCACCATCTTGTAAAGTTACGCAATCCGAAACATGGCATACACAATATCGTCTGAATATATATGTATATATATACATATGCGTGTGCGTGCGTGCGTGCGCGCGTGCGTCCTTGCTTGACAGCTGTGTACGCCTTTGCAATAGCATGCCGTTTCTTTTCTTTTTTTTTATCGCTTTTAATCGGGCTAAGCAGAAAACGCCCTTGCATCCAAGTACTGGAGTATGCGAGCTTAATAAAAGCCTTTGCGAGTGCTCCCTCAAAAGTCAGTAATTGCACTTCCTTTTATTGTTTATTTTCCCTGTATATCAATATTCAATTTATTGGCTCTCCGTTTAACCAGGTGAAATGATGTTAGCTCACTTTTGGTAAAATATCGGACCACGTGTTTGGTATGCTGGATTGCAAATAACGGCTTTGAAAAAAAAAAAGTCGGAACGTTCGTTATTCAACAAACGTTCCGAAAACGAACGTTCATCGAAAAAATACACAACGCGAACGTAGCGAGGAGAAAAAAAAAAAAAGAGTAGATCTTCTGTTAGGAGTACGCCGGTTGGCACACAACTGAAACGAGCATGAAAGTACAAAGGACCAAACGAAGTCGCGCAAAGATAAACACAGCGCGATGTTTGCCTTTGCTCGACCTTATCCCGTTCGCCGCACTGTTTTTGCATAGACGCTAACTTTGTATAAGATTTAGTGGACTTAGTACGGCGCGTGCTACTCTGGACTCTATTCTTGCCTACAAAAGACGTTTGACTTGGTGTTTGTTCGCACATTTATTTCAGATATTATGAATTTGGAAGAGAAGCTTGAGGGAGTGCTCAGTTAATGAACTTAATGTAACACGCGCGTTTGCGAAGTGCACGTGTGCTCAGCCGCGTCTAGGCGCGCTTGCCCTTGCACAACTGCAGCTCACGTGATTGATTGATTGATTGATTGATTGATTGATTGATTGATTGATTGATTGATTGATTGATTACTGGGGTTTAACGTCCCAAAAACACGATCTGATTATGAGAGACGCCGTAGTGGAGGTCTCCGGAAATTTCGACCACCTGGGGTTCTTTAACCTGCACTGACATCGCACAACACACGGGCCTCAACATTTCGCCTCCATCGAAGTACAGCCACCGCGGCCGGAATTCAATTTCACGACCCTTTGATCAGCAGCCGAGTACCACAGCCACTAGACCACCGTGGCGGGGCTGCAACTCACGTGGGAACATGAAAATCTGCACCTTAATAAAGTTGCAACGCCTACAGAGCGTAGTGGTGCAGTTTCGTCCGCGTCATATATTTCGGAGAAAGTTAGACATTAATTTATTAACGATAATGAGTTATTCTGTTCCCCACTCATGTTCTCGATCTCTGTTTTCTGTATATATTTTTTCTATGTGTCTGCGCTTATGGCTGCTCGTACCGCCAGTGGAAGTTTCTGTTGCGTGCCTTGTTGTGTCGCGGCTATTCACGTTTACTTGTGGCAATCACTTTTATCGGATCCTGAATGAAATGCGGACGACAAACGTACCCAGATACATCTGATATTAATGTAACTGCATCCAGGAATGTTTCCAGTTATTGTCAAGCCAGCAGTTATCATGCAAAGTGGCAGATACTAGAAGTTAAGCTGATATGGTGTTTGACGGAAAAAACGTAATCCAGCCAAGAAAACAGCCGCTTTCCTGTCTTCCTTGCTGTTTTCTGCGTTCGTCTGTTTTCTTGGCTGGGTTACGTTTTTTTCCGTCAATGCAATGCACCAAATAGACCGACAACGCGTTTTACTCATACGGAGCCTCTCCGTCCTTTTGCCAAGGCACCGTACTTTTTAACACCTCCCATCACACGCCCCCTCAAAACTACACTATTTGTTTTCGCGTGCGGACCCTCAGACAGCCGTACACTGAATGCATGCACTCACATTCGTCGAGCACGAGTTCTTCGTCCTGCCTCCGCCGACGCCACCTGTCGCGCTCGTAGTCGTCCTCGTCGTCGTCCTCTTCCTCGTCCTCCTCTCCTCCTCCTGCCGCCGCCTCTTCTTCGTCATCCTCTTCGTCGTCGTAGTCGGTCACGTCGAGCGTGGGGATCACGAAGCCTCCACGCCGCGAAGGACCCGCGCCGGCACCGCCGAAACTTGCCGAGAACGACGGTCGCGGAGGGATCGCTGGGGGTCGTCTGCGATGCATGTTGACGATCGTAGGGGGACACTGTGGCACTCACTACTACGACACTGCAGCCAGCAGAGACTTCAGCAAAAGGAGAGCCCACAGCCTGCCACCGACACAGCAACTGCGCGCACCTCACAAACAGCACGCATTCACTTGGTCGCACTTTGCAAGTTGCTTTCCCACATCGAAGGCTTCCAGTAGGTGACGCACTTCGTCGCAGTTTGCACGTTGTCGACAGAGAAGCGGCGGAAAAAGTTCGCTCGAAGCGACTGCTGCAAAGGAATGGCTGCTAGCGACGAGAAAAGCAGACGACACTGGAAAACAGAAGGGCCGTTCCTCTTTGCGATGCTTGGAATGTCCGGTTGCTAAAGAGCTCGAAGCGATCGCGTCATCCGTTGCATGCGTGCATGAGGGATGAGTGTTTTTCGAGACAAGCGTGCGCGCTCGTCGCCGCGCTGCTGCGCTTTTGGGAACCGACGCCCCTCTGCCCGTGACTTTGAATCGAGAGCGTATAGCAGCCGTAGCAGCTCGTGCGCGCAAAGAACGCGCGCTGCACGCAACGCACCTTCCGAGCCGTTCGTCTGCTCGGCGCCGAGCGCTGTCTTCTGCTTCCGCGGCTGCAGACGAAATTCCAAGCGTCGGTGATGTTTTCTCCCGCACGCTATCGCCGACTGTCTGGTGCACCTGGCGATGTCGCTGTCACATCGCAGCACGGGATCCCGTCGTCACGCGAAGAATTCCTGCATCGGCGCGCTGAGGATAGGTGCTTGTGGCGGCGGACGGCGTAAATAGCAGAGCGCAAACCCCGAAGCTCGGAAGAGTCCGCTTGAAAAGAAAAAAAAGCTCGCGCTTCTCAGCCTGCGATGGAACAGGAGTGAGCAGCGGCGACGAGCGGGCCAGCGTGCCTGTGTGTCTGTATGTGACGGGACTCTCCCTTTCGAGCGCGCTTCACTGGAGCGGTGGCTTCTCCTGCCGCCACGCGGCCGCGAGCCGAACCCGGCGCCGTTTTGCTATAGTTTTTCGCACCCCGTCTTCCCGGCATCCACCGGGCGCATCACGTGGGCCGGGGGCCGTCACGTGAGCTCTCCATCCTCCGAACATCCGCGCGCCGCCTCCTCCGCTCTCAGTGCACTTGGTAGCGCATCAACGCTCTCTTTTCTCATCTCTCCGCGCCTTTCCGCTGCCGTGTGCAAAGAACGGGGCAGTGCGTTTCTTCCATTCCCGGGAGTGCCGTTTGTTTTCTATGCTGCGCTGTGCGACGCAACTGTCTCCGCGACTCGCGTCCCATTTGTCCCTTCATCTCGTAACCGCAGATTAGCCGGTCATTCTGTGTCGCGGGAGCGTGCGAGCGAGCGCGCGGAACGCTCCCCAGTCAGGCTGGACGGAGAGCTTCAACGACAGAGTGGTTTATTCCACACGGGTGACAGCGTGAAAGGAATGCCCTCGTTGATTACGACATACGCCGATTATCATGACAGCTGATCATTGAGCAACCAACGAAGGTTTGCGAGAGCGCGGCGGAAATATTAACGTTTCTGGCTCAGCAACTATGCGGTAATGAAACGAAAAAGGAGACAAAATAAAGCAGAAACGACAATAACCTTGATCATATCAAATAAGTTCAGTATATTGTCTTGCAGCGCTCAGAAGCGATCGCACGCGACCGTGCTGCGGGAACTGTTCTCGAGACCAGCTGCTTTCAGAGCACATCATTCGGAATGCCGTCCCGCGCAGTAATGAAAGTTATATTGGTAGTTTCTGATGCAGTCGTCCGTTATGAATTAGCGCTTGTGGTTACCCCCCTTTCCTTTTTCATGTGACCGCGGCACTGCATCAAGACGCCGGAATTTTAGATATTCCGGGTTCAGGTATTTTTCTTTCATGCTGCAACGAAAGTAAACAGCGTGCGCGAGTGTAAGTGGTGAGGGTTACAGCGAATGATTTCTATTTCTATGCGCCGTTGCGACAGCGACGCACTTACGGAGTCCCATTTATTGTCGTCAGATTTTTCCTATAGCATAGAAATTACATTTTATTTTAAGTAAATATAAAGAGAGGTTAGAACCATGGTTGATAGCTGCTACTCTTCCTTCATTGTGGAGAGAATATGTCATCAAACATTTATAAAAAATTCATCTTCTACTGCACAGTCGCACTACTCGTGCCAGGAAAATAAATTCTCACAAAGTATATGCTTTTGGGCAATACGATATGAGAACATAAATCTTGTTTTGGAGAGGCCATGATGACCAAACATACGTGAACTACACAAAAAATGTTGAAAGGAACCAAATATTCAAGGTAAACTCTACTTAACAGAGCATAAAAAGGCACATTTTAATCCAAAAAAGAAAAAAGCAGAATTGGCAGCTGCCTTAACATAAACTCAGTGTGTTCTATTTCAAATCGTTCCCAACTTGCACAGCGAAAACTGGCGCAAGCGAAAAGGAATATTGCCAGTCACGAGTGCAACTAGTTACGTAGCTTTCCTTGGCGTCATTATTTGTCGGATTACATTTTTTGGTAAAGTTTGATTTCATTATAACTTACACTGTGGATTATTCTTCGTGGGGGAACAATGGATGCGCTGTAATAAGATACCAAGAAATCATCGAAGTCACATTACGCAACACCATTAGAGATTTACGTTACACTATGGTTAGCACTGCAAGGCAGGTACTTTTTATTAGAGGTGATAGCTTATGAATGTTTCAACAACACTCTTATAACAAGCCGCACGCGAAGTACCGCACGCGCACGAACTCTCGAAAGCAAACAGCTCAAAACTGTAAAAGTGGCTTTCTGTTAGGCTTACAAGCCGCACAGCGAAGCAAAAATACGATGTCCAAGTAGTGTGCTTAAAAAGCGGGCGTGCTCAAAGTGTACAAACAGGAAGAACACTGTAAAGATTACTTGTTGCTAAACTTACATGTTGTGCAAGAAAACTTGGCTACGGACTTCCGATAGTGCGACTGAGAAAATACAGGCACTCTTTAGTTGGTTGGAATTTTATTTTCTTGTTTTTGCAAGACGAAAATGTTAAACTCACTTAAAACCTTCTTTGTATTATGCATTACGGCTCATAATAAAATACTGTTCATTTCAAAGGGGAGGGGTCAAGGGCTCATTTTATTTGTTAGAAACAACTTAATGAGCCAACAGACAATGAAGCCTAGAAAAGCATAGGTGAAGTTAATTGCAGCATTGTAATTGTGGAGTAATTGTGGAGTAAAAGGTAGCATCAGCTCAAAGTTCAAACGCAAACTAAAAATAACTTGAGTCTGCTCCTTGGTTTGCAGCTTCGCGCATGTTTGCACCTGTGGCTCAACTTTTACTCCTAAGCGTACGCGTACTACCTATGTTATAATGTACGTAACATTTTCTAGCAGTTACGCAAAAAAAAAACAAAAGCATTCTAGATAGCCATAATTCCTAGGTCGCTTGTCAATTTATAAGAAATAGTGGCGATTCAGTCACGTGTATACAGGGGCCGAATTTACGAAGCTCGCCTTTCGCAAGTGCGTGTTGTCACTGGTTGGCAGCCTTTGCTGATAATGCGTCCAGCATCACGATAAGCTGAAAATTTCACCTACGAACAATTCCATCTTAAGCAGTTTCATGAATACGGGGCCAGATATTTACGCATCGATCTGTAGACATATAGAAAACGTCGCAGCACGACGTAACCGCATCACCTTGCGTATTTATTAAATTTATCTCTGTTATAATGCGTGTAGATTTCATGCACCGTTGTTTCAGTGGTTCTATTTAAGTTTTGCCCAGTTAGAATGTCATCAATCATATTCACAAACCCAGGCAAGCTCTCAAGAATTCTTGGCATTAACTGCTCGAAATACTGGCTGAGCCCGCAAAATAACTTCTACAAGACGGTAACCTTGCTTACTGTATTTCTCGTAATGCAGATGTCATCATATCTTCCTACAACGGTGAAACTTTAAATATCCTTTATTAGGTATTTCGTTCTTATCTTCCTATGACGACACAAATGGCGAATTAGAAAAAAACACTTGCTGCACGACTACCAAAACAATGAGCAGTTTAATCGAACTATGCAAATTATTGTTCGAGGGATATCCGCACAATATATTTATTTACATTGTGTGTATACGCGTCAGAAAATATCAGCAAGGTATCACACAAAAACAAACATGAGCCAAAAGTGTGTAAGACATTCTACTCCAATTATTTATATCACCAGAGAGCAGATAGTTGCAGCGTGATGAAGCTTCATGCCCCGGGTCAAATTGAATTCATTTGCATTCGTCCTCGTAAAAGTGTGAGCCTTGATGCACTGATACAGTTGCGTCTGACCATTTAAGCACCTCTGGATAATCACAGAAATCCTAAATATTTGCTTCCCCGGCCTCACCTTTCTCGGTCTTGATCTTGCGTTGAAAAAGGTCGAGGTTGTCTTCTTCGCTCGTGGTAGGCTCCTCAGCGCATCCGTTTTCGTCGTTGTCCGGCATGTCGGCCGACTGCAGAGAGAAAGCACGCCGCATGACGCACAGAAGACTCCACAGACCACCACGGATCGACAATACTGTATACGCGCTACTATATACGCGTTGCAGCTTAGGCGTCAGCAAGGAAGACGGTATGGACGGAGCTCTCAAGTATCCCTAGTGAGTGCACTCTTGTAGCGTAACATTGAGTGTATGTGGAAAAAAAGAGCACGCGAACTTCCCCGCCTCATTAGCTCTCCAATGCTTCCTTTGTCCTTTACTTTTTTTTTTTCAAACTTTAGCAGAGGACGCATGCCAGCTTCACGTCGTGGAATGCTCGGGCTTATATACCCGCCGCCTACGAACAGTCTCCAGGCGTAAGAGTTCGTGCACTTTTCTCAAAAAAAGTACGGTGCATCATCGCGAACTCTGCAAGGTGTGCTTCAAGGGGCACTCCGGAGTATAGCTTGCGGTAGGAAAACTGTGGCACGCATTTCGATATCGCTTCGCATGCCTAACGACCGCGTTTCGCTTTATACACGAGCGCTGCGTGTTCAGAAGTCTGTCTCACAAAAAAAAAAAAAAAAAAGAACGTGTTGTCACGAAGGTAATTAACGAGAGCTCGCCGAAAAAGAACAATTGCTTCCCTCTTCGTCTTCTCCATAGTGATGGGTGCCTGTGGCTGGAAGCTTGCTTCGCGTCATTCTGCCCCTCTCCGTGTCTGTCCTTCGAAAGTGTTTGTGCTGCACAAACCTTGCAGGAGCTGGTTTCTCATTATCTGCAACGACATCGGCACTGCGCCACTACAGAGGGGGTTATCCCATAGCACTGAATCGGTACGGTATAACTAGTAATTTCGTAGCATTGCTACGCTTTTATATCGCTTCAGATAGATACGTATCCTATGTACCGCTGCACGCTTTTCTTCAGAAGGCGTAAACGAGCCGCCCCCTCCGTTGTGCCCCCTTTCATTGTTCATTCCGCTGCGAAAGCATGCTTCCCTCTCTCCTGTCTCTTTTTTTTTTTTCTTGCTCCATTCCATCTATCATCACTGTCTCTTGTGAAACAATAAGGCGGCTGGGCTCTCCTCGACAGATTTAGGGCTTCTCTTGGAAGGCGCCGTCCAAGCATGTCACGTACGCTTTTCTTTTTCTCTAACCAGCTCTTATTTTTAAACTATATATAGTTAACCTTTTTCTTTCTTGTTTTTCTTTTCCGCAGCCGTGACGATGACTGTTTGATGTGCTGAGCAAAATGGACGTTCTTATGCTCAAGACTTCCGCCTTTTTATTTACCAGACCTCATCGCGCACCGCACTTTACGCTGAAAGCCTTTGCGCAATGGTTTCGCACACGTCCAAGGGAAATGCGTAAGAAGGGATGGACGCTCTTACTTATTGTTTAAATGTGTTGCAATACGTTTGAGAGAGATGCGGAAGAAAAGGATAAAGCAAAAATAGAAATGATGCGTAAGTACTTTTGCGCGCCAGGGAATGTTTATGCCCGCCTACAGCGTTCATTCAACTATTTCAACATAAATTCCAAGATACACACAAGCTTTTGGTGTGCCATTACATGACTCTGCCTTATGCGCTCCCAGCTTTGTGTTATTTTCGCACGCATTTAGTACTTCCTTCATTTCTACTGTTTTCGGACAGCACTAAAATGCTCTGCTATATATTATTCTCTTATCCTGTTTTACCTCCTCGTTTGTTATTAACCTGTAATTTAGGACAGTAGGTTCTTTGGAAGCCAAATTTCTCCTTTGGTTGCCGTTCAACGACAACTAGCAGCAACGACAACAATAACAGTGCTAAAAGCAGTGGCAACACCGGAGGAGAAAGAGGAGCAACAAGGAAAAGAAAAGAATCGTGTCAAATGATCATGTCAAATGCCAAAGGTAGACGCCAGTTTTCTCGCAGACAACGAGCAAGGATCCCTGTATACTAAAAGCACCAAGAGGGAGTTAAATAAGCACACACTTTTTGAGTCACTCCATTCACAAGCGCATCGAAGTGTTGCCAGTGTAACTGACTTTCGGATGCGGACTTCCACGAGTCGAGTATCAGTCCTTTTAAAGCGCACCGTCAAATTCACTCCAAGCCTAACGGTGTTCGTGCCATTGTTCAGACTCGAAGGAACCTGCAGCACAAATGCAAGCACACACAATCGCCTGGAGGAAGAGTACGCGTTTCTTACTGGAAAATCACGCATTCGCCGCGCTTCAATCCCACGGCGCCCTATCGTGCCTGCACCCTACACGAGCCCGCGCGTACCCTGCTTGTTGTGCGTGCATCCCCGTCGTGCAGTACGTACCGTCGGACGCAGAGGCGACGAAGGGTCCCCTAACAAGACACGGCCGCATCAATCACTGTCGGCAGCCACGATGTGACCGACGACGAGCGCTCCAGGCGCGTCTGAGCGGCGCAGCTGTTGTCGCACGGTGCACGGACGGCCACTATACTCCTTCGCGAAGGAAGGGCCGGATCGCCCACGGAGGACGCCGAACCCCGACCCACATCCTTCTTCTACATCGCCGCCCTCGCCGCCGCCGCGCGCGGAACGGACAGGTGCCCGGCGTGTATGTATACGTACACTACGGTACGCCAACACACAGTGGAGAAGCCGTGCGGCTTTGTACTACCGGGGTATCGGTGCATCGGAAAGGGTTCCCGCTCTTCCAACTCCGCCGCAACTACCAACGGTGTCTACACTGCAGCGAAAAACCCAGGAAAGTGCATCGCAGCTCACTCGTCACTAAACACCGCTTTGTGGATGGTGACAACTGGCTCGAGAAGGACAAATATTCTAGGACTGCGATAAATATTTTTAACAATACAGCGCAGGCTAACAGAACCAGGAAGACGGTAAGGCAAGGATGATTGTGGCAAGAAACACAGCATATTTTGAACGTGCACGGACAAAAGGCACAAGAAATATCACCTGCAGGACAAGCGCTGTCCTGTAATATTCCCTTTTTTTTTCATCTCTCTCTCTCTCTCTCTCTCTTCCACGTTCAAGGTCTGCGCTGTTGTAATGAGGTCATGCATGGTTATCAACTCTACACGTACTGTGCGTCATTCATTAAAATAGGTTTGTTTCTCGTTCTTCCTGCACGACTCCCTCCGTGGCTGCCGGCACGATCGGACGTGGCCTCCGTCGCTTGTTCGATGGAGATGGAGGGGCAAACGCGCGGATGCCTGCTCGCCGTACGTTGGCTCAAAACTCCACCGTCTTCCAGCTGCACCATTTTCTATATCTTAAGCTTGCGATTT